>JAODAL010050530.1:0-27338 GCA_025379985.1 Phyllomedusa bahiana
CCGTAGAATTCATCACTAGGGCCATCTTAACATGCACTTCCTCCCCCGCGGGCTGTACGCTGCCCGGGGAGGGGAAAGGCGTAATCCATAGTTCTATAAAAACTTGGATTACCGAAAAATAGGGGATACTCGCCCCGTATTGAGCGCATCGGCGCGAAATACGGACCAAATGCCCCCCATTTCCCCCCGGTGAATCTACCCTTATCTTTCCGTGGAGCGGGTAAGGTAATAAAACATCAGGTTTACCTACATATCACAACTGATCGCTAAGGGTTTTCAGAAGAGGGATTCTTTGCGATCAGTCAAGGAACCTTTCTAAATATGTTTGTCAAAAAGTGGGAATCCTTTAAAGGGGGTTTGTCTCGCACAAAGAATAGCTTTCAAATTTTTGGGAACACAAAATAAAAGACATTTTCCAAATAATTGCTTTGTTCCTCTGTTTTCCCTAAGGAGATAAAAGGGAATTTATACCCCCCTGGCTATTTCAGTTCCCTCAAAAACCACCTTTAAAAAAATTTTCTCCCCCTGTGTTTTTTTCATGAAAACGTAGTGAACATCAACAGGTCCTGCAGTGTCCTTTGCGCTGAGCATTGAAAACTGTTTTAGTAAAATAAACAAACTAAAAATAGGGTTTTTTTTGGGGATCAATAAAGCCTTCTGAAGCAGTTTGAAAAGTTTCTCACTAACTGATCTAATTAGCAACTGAAAGCAGGAGCAGGAGGTATGCAAATGAGTCAGTCTGAACCCGGAAATACGAGTATTTCATTCATGCATTCTGTGAAACTCTGTAGGGAGACAACTCCTTTAAGTCTAGCCTATATAGTTTTGTCATGTGATGGACATTCAACAAAAGTAACAGTACCGTGTGCATTTTATAATACTTGTTTGCGGGTCTGGTGGGCGAGGAGGCTAGCTTCGCTAATCAACACTTAACACTTTTTTTTAATTTTTTTACCAGAATTAGAATTTAAAGACTTATTTTAGCTTATTTTGTGCCGATATTTTTAGTACATCACGAGAAATCAAACAGCTGAAAATATCTGCCTCATGGTGGTGGAATCTCTGCCTTACCATCATCACTGGCTACAAATGGCCCAGGCCGTCGGCTTTTCCCCTGTGAGGTGTTCCTGTTGATCAGCTGGTCCTGATTCTCTTCATCATCCATTGTAATGCATCAGAAAAGCATCCCCTGTAAAGAGCAGAGATGGGCAAGGTCAGAGGATGATCATTTCTGCAATGTAGCAAGGATGCTGTATACAGTGAAAATATTAAAAGCTTAGTATTCGGGTATGTTCACACCATGTACTGCGGTGCCGCAGTATATTGTGTGTTTTGGGAGCTCGCGTTATTACGCGCGTACTCCCTGTGTACTGACATGCATTACTCGCTGCGTGTACTCGCCGCAAATAATTAACATGTCACTTATCTCCCGCTCGTACAATACAATCCTATTGTATGAGCGGGGAGAGGAGGCGTAATCCATATGGATTACCCTAAGTACGGGGCGTATTTCCACACGTATTAAGTGCAGTATGCCGTGAAATACATGGCGAAATGTAACCCGTGTGAACATACCCTTAAAAATAAACCAGGCATTAGTTTAGCATGATTACCATCAATCACTCTTAACACATATACTGATAATAAATACAAGAGCTCACATGCACACAGCACAGATTACGCGTAGAACAGGTGATGGAGGCTAAATCAGGGGGGGGGGGGGGGGGGGTCTTTACTGCGGGGACTTCTGGTGATCACTAGAACGGACTAACCCTCCAGCCACATGTAGCTTGCAGTAAAGTGCTGAGTAACCATAATAAAGGCTTGTGTCTAAAATGCCCCTTTTGCCTGGTTTTCCCCATATAGAGTAGCATACATGTACTATACACCTGGGCTTCTTCTTTCTCTTCGGTGGCCTCAGAGATTGAACATGATAATGCCTGGGCCTCATCACATAAGTCACACCAAAAGTTCTAAAAAAATACCTTAATTTACGCTAAAATGCGAGTCCTGAATCCAGCGCAACATTAAAATATGCACAAAACAAGCCAAGTTGCTAAACCAAAAATGACACAACCATAAAAAAGTCTGTGTGGCATAAACTCACTACTGTCAAAATTGTCACCCCAGCTGCACCTCACCCATGACTGAGAGGGGAGGCACATCTGTAAAGACCACCTTACCGCAGGGTTGTGGAGTCGGCAAGCCAAAGCCCCGACTCAGACTCCTCAGTTTCCCAAACCTCCGACCCCTCCCTCAACAACCCCGGGGCCCTGTTTTAAATGATAACTTTACTGTAGTAAAATGGTAACATCGGCTGTTTATCACCTTATGAAAACAATTATAACTATTTTAGGTATAAACAGACACTTGACAAGCAAAAGGGGAAACAATTTTTGATCTTTTGAACACTTGTGGTAGGGGTTGAAGAAAAAGCGTATTTGTATCCAAGTCCAGTCTCACCCATTGGAAAGTGTAAAAGAGCCCTGGACAGATTTTGGGTCAAAGAATGCTTAAATCTGTCCAGACCCAAAAGGGATTCGGCAGATTAAAAACCAAAAAGGTGATTTCCCAAATACTAACAAAAAAATAAAAAAACATTTGGGGTTTTTAGGAGCAAAACAGAACAATGCAGTTACAGGAAAGAATCTGCAGAACAAAACAGATGCTAAATCTTGTAAGTACTTTATGTAAAATTAAGATGACTGATTAAAATTACAGTAGCCCCTGTTTCAAAGCGTAGTGGGTGGGGAATAGGAGCGAAAATCACAAGTTTAAAAATGTTACCCTTTTTTCTTTCATGTAAAATATATTTATTGATATGACTTTAGAACACAAAAAAAAAATTTTAAATATGCCAACACTGCAGGAACATTTTGTGGAGTCTCGAATTTTTTGAGAAATAGTATGCCCCATCAGATCCGCAACATGACCCCACATCTGATCAATTTTTAGGTAGGGGAAGGCCTCTCTACACAAAATTGGGGGTTTGGGGGGAAAGGGTACCAAGGGCAACACTCAAAAAATTCAGGTATAAAGGGAAATTTCCCCCACCACATCATTTTGATGAATGGGTTTTTAACTCTTTACTTCTTTGAAAGCAGGGGAAAATTTGTGAAATCGTTTGCCTGGGAGCGGGAAACTTTTCCCCTGGGGGGAGCAAAATTTTTCCCGCTCCAGTCACAAATTTCACTCCTCATTGATGAGGTGAAGATATGGGAGCATGCACGGGGGACCAATTCCCTTGCTCTTTGCTCAAACTAATGGACCAAAACCATTAAAAATTTTGGGAAAAAGGGCCCCGGAATCGGCCCAAATTTAAATGACACTCCGACCCCCTCTAAAAACCCCCCGACCCACCCCCCTGCCTTACAATTTAAGAACTCTCTCTACGCGGGGGGGGATTTAAAAGGGCCCTTTTTTCCCCCCCACAAAGAAAAAATTGAGGGGGGGAAGCTTGCAAATGAAGTAAAAAAATTTTTTTTAAACCATTTTTTATTTTTAAAAAATTCTGACTGTTTTTTTTTTAGCTGCCCTTTGGATCCATTTTTCCCAGCTCTTCCCAGGGGATAAAACCAGGGCTGAGATTTCCTCCCCCTGTCGCCCGCACAGACATCACCCCCCCTTCTCAGGCAGCACTGAGGTTAAAACCCCAAAGGTGCTGCCCATTCACTCCGGGTCCTCTGTACCCCTTTAGAAATTTAATCAAACAGTGCAAAAAAAAAAAAAAATAAACTTTCAATGGGGTCTTGTTTTGATAAAAAAAAAAAAAAAACCCAAAATTTTTGGGTTCCGCGGGGTTTTTAATTTGGGACCCTTGTGCTGTAAGAAAAAAACATTACCTCTCGCTACTCACAACCCTTTAAACATAAAAAAAGATTTTTGGGACTAAAGGGGAAAGGGTTTCCGGGTGTTTTCATCCTGCGGGGTCACATGAAGGGCAATTCAAAAAAATCAAAACACCCCCCCCTTCTGAGCACACAGAGCTAAGAGCAGGATACAGGACGTATGAAATTAGATCGTGGCAAAACCCCTTTACAGGAAATATGTCATCAAAAATGACTTCTCATGTTTTTATGTTAAATGCATTTTTTAAGAATTTGTTTTTTTTTTTAATTTTCCATAATGCTTTCAATATTTTTTAAAACATTCCCAACCCTTTTTTTTTTTTTTTTTTTTTAACTTTGGCCACTACCTAAAATTCAAAACATTTCGGTTCTGTAAAAAAAACATTTCAGTAGCTGCCCATGATCAGTAAAAGCAGGATTACACGAAATTAAAGCCCCCCCACCCCCAATGCCCTTAAAAATTTTAAAAACAAGGATCCCCATCAAAATAGGAAAAATGTCAAAAGCTCCCCCCCCCTTTCACCTGACTTTTTCCCCAGTCACAAGCATCCTAAAAAAACCCTCCTATGGGAATCAACGGGCCCCTGTTCCTTTTCACAGGCCCTATTATGTTGCTTGAAAAGTACTCTCAAAATGCTTTTTAAAAGAAACTCAGGCAAAAAGGGCCCCCCCTTTAAAATTTAAAACACAAACAAAAAGGAAAAAATCAAAAACAAAAATACAAACGGGAGAGAAGAAAAGGGAAAAAAAAATTTTTTTAAAAAAAAAGCAAAAATTTCCCCTTTAAAAATACCCAAAACGGGGGATTCAAGCGTTCTTTTAAAAAGTCAACTTTTTTCCTAGGTTTAAAAAAAAAGTTGGGTGATAAAAAAGGCCAAGCCTGGGGCCAATTTTTACCCATTTTTGGGGAGGGGCCCCAAAAAGGGAAAAAGGGAGGGCCCCGGCCCGGGTTAAGCGAAGGGGGGGCCACCCCCCGGGTTATTGGGTTGCTAGAGAAACCCAATAACCCCCTGAAAGTCCCTAGGGACAGGCGCGGCCCTCCACTGGGTTAAAAACCCCCCCCATCAGCATTTCGAAACCCTAAAAATTTCTTTTGGGGATTGTAGCCCAAAACAGCTTGGGGCCGCAGTTTTTAAAACCCCCTGACCCCAGACTATTAAATTTTAAAAGGGGAAACCCGTCACATAGTTAATGCCCCCCTTGCCCGAGGGCACAACAAAACTAGTGACAGACCTGCTGTTTCCAGGCTGTGCCCCTTTTTTCTTTAAAAACTGGAGTTTTAGAGCATTTACCCCACAAATCATAAATTTATAAAGCCGTGGTTTGCCCCCCCACCAATTAAGGGCCCCCCCCCCCCCCTTTTTGGGGAATTATTCACAAAAAGCCCACCTATTCCCAAAGTAATTTGGTTTTAATTTTCAATTTTAGGTGGGGGGGCTTGGACAGTGGCGGGTTTTTAAAAAAACTGACTCTTTTAAAAGACTCTTTTTTGGCGAAAACCGCGATTTTTAGCATTTAAAAACTCCAAAAAATCCAGCTTTTTCAGAATAAGGGAACCAAAAGGCGGGAAAAAGCAGGGCTGCACTACCCTTTTGCTGCCCTCCCAAAACAAAAAAAAAGGGGGGCCTAACCTTAAGGTTTTTTACAGGTTTTTCCCTTAAAAAAAAAAAATAAATTAAAATTGGTTGGTATTTGTGTTGGGAAAACGGGTACCCGAATAACTAAAAGAAACAGCTTCTCAGACCAGGAGTAAATGGGTTAGGGTTTTTTTCCCAAAAGGGAAAGAAATGATTGGGTAAAAAAAAGGGGTTTTGCTTCTAGACATTGAGGGTATATTTATATTCTTTGCCAAACCCAAAGTCAAAAGGGGGCGGGGCCCCACAGCCAAATGCCAAACCCCCAACTGTACCTGAAAAATTTCCCTTGAAATGAAGGAAAGGGGGGCCCCGCCCGTGCATCACTTCACCCTTCCGAAAGGGAAATTTCAGGGGCATTCTTTAGATAGGGGCGGGGCCTAAAGGGGCACTTATCGACATTTTAAAAAGGGTTTTCCCCCTTAATATGCGATCAAGGTCTATGATGGCAAAACCCTAAAAGGATTCCGTATTATTAACATTGAAAAAAAAAGAAAACCCGGGGAACTCTGCTGTCGGGAAAAACCGGGGGGCCCCTTTTTTCCTCAACATCAGAGGGGATACTAGAGTTCACATTTCCCCCAACCCTTTAGTTATGGGGAACCCCAGTGTATTTCCACACCCAAAACCCTTTAGAAAAACAGCTCTAACCCCCCAACGACCGCGCACCTTCCCCCTCTTTTCCCCCGCGCAAAAACCCCGGGTTTCAGCGCCAGCACACTGGGAAACGGGGTGTACAAAAAAGCCCTGATCCCCGACAACTCCGAGCACCGGGGGAAACCTCCCGCAACCCGCTGCTTTTAAAAATTTGATTGCGGCGGAAACGTCCCGCAGCAAAAACAAAGGGTTTCCCCCTTCTCGTCGGGTGGAAACGTAAAAACCCTTTACCCACCAAACCCGGGGAAAACCGCACAACAGCCCTGGGGGCCTAGAGTGGCCCCAGAGCCCGTCTTTTTAACAAGCCCCTGATTTAGGGCATCCCGTGGGGCGCCCTGATCCCTTGCCCTTTTGCGACGACAAAAGATTAAAAATGTATTAGCCTATAAGAAATATGCAATAAAATTACTAAGGGGGGGAAAAAAAAAAAAAAAAAAAAACCCGTTTTTCCCCTTTTGGGGTTAAAAAAAAAAAAAAAATAAAAAACAAAAAAAAATAAAAAAAATTTTGTAAACATTAAAAACACCCCCCCCCCAAAAAAAAAAACTTTCACATATTAGGGATCCCACCCAAAAAACCCAATAACCTGTAAATTTAAACTAACAAGTTTAAAAAAATTAAAAGTTTAATGGGGAAAAAAAAAAAAGTAAAACAAACAAATAAAAAAATTGTTTTTTAAAATAAAAAAAAAATTCAGCAAATTTTTTTATAAGTGAAATTAAAAATATTCCCCCATAAAGTACCAAATCGCCGAATAAAACGAGGGTCATCCCCTGCGTCATTGAAAAAATAAAAAATTACAAAGTTGGAAAACCCGGGGGCAAAAAATAAAAAAAAAAATTTTGGTCCCCTTAACTACTTTTTTTAAAGGGGTTCGGCTTAAGGTTAAAGGGGGTTTTTCCACAAAGTTTATTTTTACCTGCTTCATACAGCTTTAACTTTTAGTTGCCAGAGGGGGGGTGTGGATTTGTTTTTAATTGCTATCAAAGTGACCCGCAGGGTGACATCACCAGGGGCCCTTTTCCCACAATGTGCCAAATCCCAAACAAAAAAAAAGTCTTTTTATGTAAAAAGGTAGCTACCAAAAATTTCTGGTGGTTTAAAACTTCCCACCTTTCCCAAAATAGGGGTTTCCAAAAATTTAAATCCCTGAAAACCAAACAAAATAGATTTTTTTTTTTTGCTCCCAAAGCACAGACCTGATTTGGGGTTTCTTTTTTTTTTATTTTTCACTTCTTCACTAATTAAAAAGGACAGGGTTAAATGACAGCACCTGGGGTTTTAAAAACTCCCTCAGCAGGAGTGTGTTTTGATTACCCAACAGGGAAAGACTGACAGTAGCTGCCGAAGGAGAGAGATGCCAAACATGGCAGCCAGACTGAGGACCTCTCGTCCCTCTCGAAAAACATAACCGCTTACATTAAGGGTCAAATAAGGGGGCAACCCAAAAAAAAAAATGGGGCAGAAATTTTTTTCATTCAAAAAAGGGTTTTTTTGAAAAAATGAATTTTTACAAAAAATGGTAACTTTCATTTCTAAGCAGATGCAAAGAGAAATGGAAAAGAACAAAAAAAACCAAATAGGGTAAAGAATTTTTTTTAAAAAATGATGAAAAAGTCTATTATTTCCTTTGGGAAACCTCACCCACCCAAATTTTTTCTTTGGCAAAAACCCCTTTAAAAGGGGGCCCCAAAACCTTCATTAAACGCTTGGGAAAATAGCGTGACTGCTGAGATCCCTGACTGATTACAGCAGTCACACGCCTGATGTCTGGCGGCTTATAAACACAGGCTGGGGATCATCAGAGCACCGGCGCTGGAGAGGGGGTTTATGGTTTAAATTTATTTTTTAAAAGTAATTTTAACCCTTAATTCACTTTTTTTTTTTTTTATCCCTTTTTATCCCCCGAAAAACCAGAGAAGCCATTTAACTGTAACACCAGAGCTTAATGAACTCCAGAAATGGCTGCTAGGAAACCTCTAAGACTAAAGCCAAACACTACTAAATAAACTAAACCTATGGGCAAAGTTCACACAGGGCAACGTCGGTGCCAAAAGGACAACTATGTGGGTTAAAGGCATATTCCGAGATAAAATAGGTTTTGAAGTGCTCTGGTATGAGAACCTGTCACCCACTTCTAGTACTTACTGGTTTTATGGATGGAAGATTACACAGCGATGTTACACTGACTGGTGTTTCATGTGATAAAATATTTGCTTTCCCTGTGTGCTGAATGTCTATAAACACCTGAGTCAAGACTTAAAGGGGTTGTATCATTTCATGAAATGGTCTTCAGAATAAGGGAACGTGAAAACAAGCAACTTTGCAAATTGGGTGTCATTAGCAAAGCTGTCTTGTTTTCACGTCTCCCTATCTTCGTTTGTGTAAACACTGTCCCCATGCCGGCGGATTCCACCTCCTTTCATTTCATTGGTTTACGGCTCTACTAATTACATTCTTTTTCGCCCCCCGGTCGTATTCACGGGAGCGCGCATTCCTGCCTCTCTCACTCAGAATAAGGGGCAGGAAACAATTCACTCTGCACAGCAACCGGCTCCTAATCGACACTGCAGCTGCTTCTACAATTCCCGAAAAAAGGCAGAATTGTGCCTTGGTGCCTAATCTCCTGCGTGTAAGGGGCCGCCCAAAATTTCACTCCGCACAGCCACCCCCAGTGACACTGCAGCTGCTTCTACAATCAAAAACAGCAGAATTGTGCCTTGGTGCCTAATGCTCCTGCATAGAAGGAGACAGAACTGTGCTCTGGGGAGGTTCATAGAAGACTGGATTCAAACCTCCAGCTGTGAGAGGAGAAGAGATCAGTGCTCTGATTTCATAGACGGCTGTCTACACTGAATGCAGGCCTGTGGTATGTAAACAGCTCTTAGAAAATAAGACTACAAAAGGAGAGGAACGACACAGTGACATGTGGGAAAGGGGGGGGGGGGTTGAACACACCGACTCGGGAGCGAGCATGAACAGTGAAGGGGAACAATGATGTCATCCCCCTTCAGATAAGAAACACCCAGCTGGGAGGGGAAGAAATGCCCCTGGATTTCAGGAACTGAGAAAATGAAGCTACAAGAGAACAGCCAAACTGATGAAGCGATACATCCCCTTTAAAAGTGAAATATAAGCCACAACCAATGGAATACGTTATGTGCCTGCAGATTCCTCCATTATATCTGCAATCCCTTCACCGTAAGGTCTGGATCACACTGGGTTTTTTGTGCGCTTTTTCACGTGCAAAATAAATTTTTTGGTTTAGCGATAACACCTCAAAACGTACAATGTGATGTGTTACGCGCCATACAAGAAGATAAAAAAAAACAGGGGTGAAGGACTATTACCTGTGTATGAACACAACCCATCTACTACAATGGGGTTCCCTGTACTGAAAAAAAAAAAAAAGCATGAAAATAAGCAAGGTTAGGTTTTCTAAAAAAAACATCCCAAGCTCAGAACATCTCACAGAGCACTGTTCAGTCCATCATCCATAAATAGGAGTGTGGCACAACTGCTCACCTACCAAGACATGACCACCCAACCGAGAGCCCAGACAAGGAGAGCTGAATTAGAGAAGCAGCCAAGAGACCCAGGGTCACTCTGGAGAAGCTGCAGAGATCCACAGGACAACTATTAGTCGTGTGCTCCACAAATCTGCCTTTATGGAAGAGGAGCAAGAAGAAAGCAAGTCATAAGAAGTCCTGTTTCCAGTTGGCATAAAGCCATGTAAGGGACACAGCAAGTATGTGGAAGAAGGGGCTCTGGTCATGTGAGACCTAAAAGCCAAATTCTATATGTGGAGGAAAGCCAACCCTGCACATCACCCTGAACACACCATCCCCGCCGTGAAGCATGGTGTGGGGCATCATCATGCTGGGGGAGGCTTTGCTTCAGTAGGGTCTGAGAAGCTGCTCAGCGTTGATGGGAAGATGGATGGAGCTAAATACAGGGCGATCCTGGAGGAAAACCTGTTTAAGGCTGCAAAAGACTTGAGACTGGAGCTTAGGTTCACCTTCCAGCAGGACAACGACCCTAAACATAACACCCAAAGCCACAATGGAAGGGTTTAAATGAAAGCAGATACATGTGTTAAGATGGCCCAGTCACAGTCCAGACCTAAATCCCATTGAGAATCTGTGGCAAACTCGCAAATTGCTGTTCACAAACATTCACCAACCAATCTGACCGAGTGAGAGCTATTTTGCAAAAAGAAATGGGCATAAATTCCAGCCTTTGAGATGTGCAAAGCTGGTAGATACATCCCCCAACAGACTGCAGCTGTCATTGCAGATAAAGATGGTCCTACAAAGTATTGATTCAGGGCAATGAATACATATGCACGCTGCACTTTTCAGTTTTATCATTTGCAAACATTTGGAAAAGCAGATCTCATTTTCTTCACAAATACTTGTTACCTTGCTCCATCACATAATCAATAAAATACGCTGAGGTTCACCAGACACCTGCTGGCGTTGCGGGAAGGAGGTGGGCACTATGTTGCAGGTTCGGTGTGAATGTCGGTCTCTGCAAAGGTTTTGGGATGCCATTTATGATGTAATTCAGAAGGTTACTAATCTGCCATTCCCTAGGACACCCCAAAGCAGCTTTACTTTTTATGTTTGACTTTCCAACTCTGGCATATAAGAAATCATTACTTCGCCACCTCCTCCAAGCTGCCAAGACCATCATTCCTAGGCACTGGAGGTCCTCCGATTTGCCTACTATTGCGGAATGGTTTGCTGAAGTTTCTCACACCTATCACATGGAGGAACACTTGGCACTCCCCAATGATCAGGTGTGACAGCTTCATAGGACATGGCCCCCTGGCTCTTCTTCCAATTATCCCCTACATTCTGTACCTCTCTGAAGTAAGTTACTCCGTGGCTTCTGCTAGATAAACGCCAGTAAGGTGTGACATGTATAGGAGTGTTGTTGGTGTGGTGCTGTGTATGGTTTTTTTTTTGTTTTGTTTTTTTTTTTCTCTTCTTCTCCTCTTCCCATTTTCCCTTTATCCCTTTCCCTTCCTTGTTTTTATACTTTTATGTTGTTATTAATCTTGGGTATGACTGATATTTTGACTGCGTTTTCATTGACTCACAATGTCCTAATACCTGCATTTATTATCAACGTTGGTTGATTTGTTATAATCAAACTAATATTCAGACCTAAGTGGTCTGCTTTCCTTCTTTCTGGTAATACTGTTGTGTATTGTGTTATAAGAGACTTCCCGGGTCTCCTCTTGAATTGTTTGAACTTTTGTCTGATCTTCCTTGTATCAATAAAGTGTTTTTAATTCGTAAAAAAAAAAAAAAAAAAATACACACGTTTGTGGCTGAAACGTTTAAAAATGAGAAACAGTTCAAGGGTAGGAAGTCTTTGCCATCCACTATATGTATTTTGATTCACTGGTTTAAGGGGATTTACCATGAAGCAAAATCCCCTTTTTTCAAAGCAGTTTAAGAAATGAAAGCTGAGCTCCGATTGGTTGCTACGGGCAACAAAGACAGTTTTAAGCGCCCCGGTTTTCCACATCCCCAATTTAACCCGAGATTTGTGCGCCCGGATGGAGCCCAAATCCCGCCGGTGAATTTGGGGGCCCCAGGACGGGGGCGGGGCCGAGCCCCGCTTAAAGAAAATCCTCCAGTTTCACACTGAAAAGGATTTTCAGCCACCGGCGTTCCGAAAAACTCGGAGCATGCACAATCTTCCGCCGGGTTTTTGGGCGGACGGTGTGCAATTCAATGGTTAAGGTTAACCGCGGACAGAACCGTCCCCGAAAACCTTTGAAAGTCGCTACAATACCGGCCGGATTTTTAATTAGAATCCGACCAGCATTTTACATATACCGTGTGGACGAACCCATAGGTATAACTAATGGGTATCTCTTTTAAAGGGGTAAAACTCCCAGCGCTCGCAGCGAGACGGACCTACACGCTTGAGGCCGTCCTCCTCATTCACATCTATACTAGATATAATATATTATATATATCCATGTATATGAGAGTAAGACCTCATTCACACGGCTATTTCTGGGACTCATTGGAGCCGTACTGCGCGCCGGATTTGCGCTGCAGAAAGGCTCCAATCCGTCCCAGTAACTACGGTAATCCACAGTTCTCATAGAGAACTATGGATTCCGTTTTTCTTTTCCCCGCTCGCGAATCCGCCGCAGAGGGGAGAAAAGTGACATTACAATTTTTCGCGTGTAACGCGCCGTGATTAACGTGTGTCTATGGGGCCGGCGAGCTGCAGGCCCCCCCCCCCCCACTTCCCCCGCACAGCAGCCAGCCTAATTGCGGGGCGAAATCCGTCCCTGCAATTACGCCGGCAATAAGCCGTGTGAACATTGCCTTAGGCGTTATGTGAGCCTGCAAATGTCACCAAATAACAGCTTCTGGGTGTGGAAAAAATGCAGCCCGCAATACGAAACTCCCTACTATTGCTGTCTATGGATGAGGAAAATGCTATCTAACTAAGAGGGCAGTCTGTACAGTACAGAGAAATGAGCGAAAAATTTGGGGTGTTTCCAAGGCATACAGTGAAAATATATAACATGGTCATGTGATTTTAGCACCAATGAGATCCCTACACCTCAACGATGCCGTTTTTAGACACTTCTCTGTGCTCTGCACATTAATTAGAAGATTGCCGAAAAATACAGAAAAGGCGCTGAAAACGAAACTGAAAATGGCGTGTCGAACTATAACTTACTCAAACGAACAGTAAAATTATCGGTTGCGAGTTCAAAAAAAATATAGAAGTTCTACTAGAACTTTAACTTTTTTAGAACAGTTTCCGAATCACACTAAGAGTAATGTTATCACACGGTTTTACTATATGGGGTGCATCTCGCCGCGTATTGCGTGTTACACGCGGCAAAATGCACAGCCGTGCTGATACGTAAATCCATACTCTCAAAGTAGAGCATATGGGTTACAGTCCCCCCCGCACGTCAATACGATCGAATTGTAGCGCCTGGGGGAGAAAAGTGACATTTCAATTGTTAGCGGCGAATATGTGCCGCTGACAATGAAAGTCTCTGGGGCCAGCCCCCCGTGCTTTGGACAGCACCCGGCGTATTGCGGCGCGTACCACACGCGCCGCAATACACTGTGTGAACATACCCTAATACTTACCTCACACATCCCCTGGTGTGCCTACGGCAACACTTCTCTGGTCCATCACCAATATAAGTACATCCGGCCTCCAGCGATGATACGTGAAAGCAGCTATGGCGGTCACAGGTATCGTCACTGCACCGCTGAGGGCCCAGGGAAGGTAGGTATAGCGGCTTTTTTCTCTTAGGCCATGTTCACACGGCTTATTTGGCCGCGGATTGGAGCCGTACGCGGCGGCGATTTGGCGCTTCAGAGTAACGGCACCAATCGTTCCAGTAACTACTGTAAACACAGTTCCCATAGAGAACTATGATTCCGTCGCTCCTCCCCGTCTCGGCGAAATCTGCCGCGGGGGTAGAAAGTGACATGCACATTATTACGGTGAATAATCCAATGACTATTGGGGCCGGCGAGCAGCTCCCCCGCCGCCCCCCCCCCGTCCTTATTCAGCCGTATTACGGGCGGGATCCGCCCGCATTTACGCATTGACTAAGCCGTGTGAACACGGCCTTAGACACGAGACCGATATCCTCTGGAAAATCTGCATCTGAAATCCATGCGACTAGGTTTACATTTCTGTGGCATTTTTCCATTAGAATCCTAAACCTTGTCCGTCACACACTCCCATAATTCAGAAGGTCCGGGCCATTTACTTGGATATACTGTATAACAGAGGGAGGGACTCTGGAGGGAAGCTCTCTGTCACGGATTCACAGCTGGAAATTTTGTGGATTTAGAGGTCAGTAAATTGAGCTGGACGCTGAGGAGAGGGCACTTCTTGTGTCACCACAGACACGAGCATTAGTTACACACCATCATGGCAGCCCGGCTCAACTAGCAGTTCCTTAGCGTAATATAACACTGGCTCCACTCATTCCAGTAGCGGGGGCAGAGCGACACCAAAACCGCAACCATAAGGAGGCCTCATTTATCAAAGCTTTCTAATAGTAAGGCTATCCTTGATGCCCATAGTAACCAATCAGAGCTCAGCTTTCAGGTCTTATACTGCTCTGAAAAACTGAAAGCTGGACTTTGATTGGTTGCTATGGGCAACAGAGACCATGTAATAAATGAGGCCCCGCGTGCTCTTTACTACAGAGCGTGAGGGGGATTCTATTCACTGTAATGGTGAGAATCCGACCGCGTGTGACAGGAGCCCGCAACTGCAGTGTTCAACACAAATCGGACAAGGTGGAGACGCTTCTCCAATCACTAGAACATCTTATTCTCAAGCTGCCAAAAACTGCACCAAAAATGGCGCATCCTCAGTGCTGGGAGCACGACGCTCCTGCTGCCCAGAGGGGTATATGCTGCTACACAGCCTCCAATATACTGGCCAGCCAGGCCGGGGGGGACAACAGCCACCAATAACTGGCCAGCCCGGCCGGGGGGGCGACACAGCCTCCAATATACTGGCCAGCCAGGCCGGGGGGGGGGGACACAGCCTCCAATATACTGGCCAGCCAGGCCGGGGGGGGGGGGGGGGGGGGGGGGAACAGCCTCCAAATCCTGGACACCAGGGCCGGTGGGGGGACACACCTCCAATATAGTTGGGTTGGGGGGGGTTTTGTTTTTTTGGTTTGGTGTGGGGGGGGGGGGGGGGGGGGGGTTTGCGGGGCCAGCCGGCCGTGGGGGGGGGGCACAGGCCCCAATAATACTGGCCAGCCAGCCGGGGGGGGGGGGACACACCACCCAATATACTGCCAGCCAGGTCCGGGGGGGGACAACAGCCTCTCAATATACCGGCCAGCCCAGTGCCGGGGGGGGACACATCCTCCAATATACTGGCCAGCCAGGCCGTTGGGGGGGGACACAGCCACCATAAACTGTCCTCCAGGCCCCGGGGGGGGACACAGCCTCCAAATTAATGGTCCAGCCAGCCGGGGTGGGACACATCCTCCAAAATACTGTCCATCCAGGCCGTGTGGGAGAACACAGCCCTCCACAAAACTGGCCAGCCAGTCCGTGGGGGGGCAACAGCCTCCAATAAACTTGCCACCAGGCCGGGGGGGGGGGGGACCACAGCCACCAATATACAGGCCACCAGGCCGGGGGGGGGTGGAAACAGCCCAAGATACAGGCCAGCCAGGCCGGGGGGGGACACAGCCTCCAATCTACTGGCCAGCCAGGCCGGGGGGGGGGACACATCCTCCAATATTACTGGCCACCAGGCCGGTGGGGGGAGACACAGCCTCCAATATACTGGCCAGCCAGGCCGGGGGGGGGACGACACAGCCTCCAATATACGTGGCGCAGCCAGGCCTGGGTGGGGGACAACAGCTCCATATCTGGCCACCAGCCGTGTGGGGGGTGGACACAGCCTCCAATATACTGGCCAACCATGCCGTGGGGGGGGGGGGACCCAGCCTCCAATATACTGGGCAGCCAGGCCGGGGGGGGGCCCCAGCCTCCAATATACTGGCCTATCCAGCCGGGGGGGAACACACCTCAATAACTGGGCACCCAGCCGGGGGGGGGTGCACAGCCCTCCAATATACTGGCACTGTCATGGGGGGCACTACAGCACAGACTGTGGCAGGGACACTGTGTCCAGGGCACTGGGGCGGTGCTGTCACAGGGAAACTATGGTCAGAGCTATTATGATGACATTGTGGCCGGAGCTGGTATGTGGACACTATGGCCGGGGCTAATGAAATGACATCATGGCTGAGACTATGGCCGGGACTATTTATATAACACTGAGGCTGTTATGGGGACACTATGGGCGGGACTATTATGATGACACTGAGGCTGTTATGGGACACAATGGCCAGTGACAATTAATGAGATGTTAATTTTGAGGCTGTATTTATTGGGGACACTATGGCCGGGGCTATTATGATGACGCTGAGGCTGTTATGGGGACACTATGGCCGGGACTATTATGATGATGCTGAGGCTGTTATGGGGACACTATGGCCGGGACTATTATGATGATGCTGAGGCTGTTATGGGGACACTATGGCCGGGACTATTATGATGACGCTGAGGCTGTTATGGGGACACTATGGCCGGGACTATTATGATGACTCTGAGGCTGTTATGGGGACACTATGGCCGGGACTATTATGATGATGTTGAGGCTGTTATGGGGACACTATGGCCGGGACTATTATGATGACTCTGAGGCTGTTATGGGAACACTATGGCCGGGACTATTAAGAAGACAGTGTGTGCAGATATTGTGGACACTTTGGCCGGGGCTATTATGATAACACTGAGGCTGTTATGGGGACACTATGGGCGGGACTATTATGATGACGCTGAGGCTGTTATGGGGACACTATGGCCGGGACTATTATGAATAACACTGAGGCCTGTTTAAGTTGGGACACTATGGCCGGGACTATTATGATGATGATGAGGCTGTTATGGGGACACTATGGCCGGGGCTATTATGATGACGCTGAGACTGTTATGGGGACACTATGGCCGGGACTATTATGATGACATTGTGGCTGATATGGGGACACTATGGCCGGGTCTATTATGATGACATTGTGGCTGATATGGGGACACTATGGCCGGGACTATTATGATGACATTGTGGCTGCTATGGGGACACTATGGCCGGGACTATTATGATGACATTGTGGCTGCTATGGGGACACTATGGCCGGGACTATTATGATCATGCTGAGGCTGTTATGGGGACACTATGGCCGGGACTATTATGATAAAGCTGAGGCTGTTATGGGGACACTATGGCCGGGACTATTATGATGACATTGTGGCTGCTATGGGGACACTATGGCCGGGGCTATTATGATATTGCTGAGGCTGTTTATGGGGAACACTATGGCCGGGACCAATTATGATATTAGCAGAGGCTGTTATGGGACACAAAGGCCGGACTATTATGATGACGCTGGCTGTTATGGGGACACTATGGCCGGGACTATTATGATGACATTGTGGCATTACACCCATAGGACACCAGATGCAAGTTAATGTAATCACTTGGGACATGAGCACTATACTCCTGATGACAATGCCGGTGTGTACAGAGCCTAGAAGTAGCAGTGCACCTGCTGGGCCCTGTGGTACCACAGCTGCAGCTTCTCTACGAACGACACTGCTCTCCATTGTCAGGAATAAGGCCCGTGACGTCACAAGCCTCATTATATAAGGGTGGCTGCCAGACCCCCCCCAAACACTGAAGCCACGAGCACAGCAGTGACGTCACGGGACGCGGGGAGCGCACACGTCACACTGGAGGCGTCTCATGCGTTTCATATTACAACGTCACTCACCGTCCCGGGGCTCCTCACCGCATAGTTCGGCCCTACAGTGGAAATCAGCGTCCGGAAGCCAACAACACAAGGAGATCTTCTTCCGGGTCACTCCTGTGGGTGGTGACGTCAGGTTGGCAGTAGGGACCGCCTCGGCGTGACGTCATGGCGCGTGGTGAGGTTCCCTAGTTGCCATGGAGACTGAGGGGGACTCTATCCCGTCTGGACTGTAGACAGAGGAGGTGTGGGGGCTGCAGGGCGCATGGGACCCGCACGTCACCCCCAGTATATTCCTGTGTGTGGTGCTGTCTAGGGGCTCGTCACCATGGAGACGGCTCCGAGACCACAGGGAACACGAGCGGCAGCCATGACTTCACTGCCTACACGGTGACCTATCACGGAGGCCTCTGGGCCAGAGTGCAAGAGCGCCCCTCCCTGTGGAGGGCTGCAATTACACACAGCCTCCGCTGTCAGCCGGCACTATGTAACACGGGGGCTGGTTTATCAAGGGGATTGGGCCAAAAATAGGGCATGTCCCCACTGCACGGGTTTTCCGCCCGGCGGTTTTTCCGCTCACAAGCCGCCCAAAAAACATTCAACATGCACATTTAAATGGATTTGGACGGAAAATGTGCAAGTGGAAGGGGGGGGGGGCTTTCCTCCGCTCATTGCGGAGAAAAGCCGTCCCCCAGCAGCCGTGTGCACCGCACGAAAACAGGACAACAGTATTTGTCCTGTGCTGTGTAAACGGCCCCTAAAACCGGCCTAAAATGAGCACAATTGTGCTCTATGGAAAACCCGTGCGGCAGTCCCCACTGCACGGGTTTTTCTGTCCGGTGGTTTTTCTGCCCTCGGGCCGCCTGTAAGACTTTCTACAAGTCTTCGGACATAATCTGTGCTTGTGAAGATGGAGGGCTTTTCTTAGCTCATGGCGGAGAAAAGCCGTCCCCCCTGCGGCCGTGGGGACGGCCGCAAAACAGGACAGATACCAGTCGGGTAAAGCAACCGGTATTTGTCCTCTGCCGTGGGAACGCAGCCTAAGGTCTTGTCCCCACAACCGGTTTTGCAGACAGTATATCGGTTTGTTAAACCGTCAGTCAAACTCCATCACGGACCTCCTATAGGAAAATCAGTGCAGCAGTCCCCACTGCACGGATTTTCCATCGGACGGTGTTTTCGGGCGGAATATGAACAAGTCAATGTGAAGGGGGAGGGCTTCTCTCTGCAAACAGCGGAGAAAAGCCATCCCCCTGCGGCCGTGTGCATGGCCGCAAAACAGAGCAGTTGCTATTTGCTCTCTGCCCTGGGGACATGCCCTTATAGTCTTTATACAGCGCCAATATCTTTTGCAGAACTTAAGGGGACTTATTACTTATGCCGTAAACGCGCTGGTTGCGCTTTTGAGATTAAACGAAAACGCCGCACAGTGGCCCAAGCAGATTTCTGTCTCCTCTACTTTACTCTTATGGTGCATATACAACTACAAGGATTCACATGCATACCTCCCAACTTTTAGAGATTGCAAAGAGGAACACATCAGGCCACGCCTGTAACCACGCCCAAACACATGACATCAAACTAAGACACGCCTCTAACCACGCCCATACACATACATTCGCAACTTTTTAGACTGCCAAAAATGGTCACATTCTTCAAGGATTGCATTGTGTCCCATGATGAAATGATTAGTAAAATGTTCTGTACTATACAGGTACTAAGCCATCAGATACTTTTTAAAGCAATATAGTCAGGTTTTATTTTGACGCAAATACATAATCCTGCAAATGTAAAAAGAGGACATTTAAAGAGCCAAAGAGGTACAAGGGGATAAAAAATAGGGACAGTCCCTCCAAAATAGGGACAGTTGGGAGGTATGCACGTCATTTCTTTTCAAATGTGATTGTGATTGACGATGCGTTTTTTACATTATGCTCTAGGAGACGTGTATCATACATTGTTTTGGGTGTATTTCAACACATATTTCGGAGCAAAATACCCACCAAAAACAGACAAACATTTCCAAACACAGCAGCACATAGAAGGCACTAAATTCATACAAATATTAAACTAGTGGTACATATAATAGGTATTACTGCTATGCTTCACCCCTTCTGACCGCATGGTCATCATTTTTTGGCTCTTTTTTTTTTTCCTTCTTGTCTTCCAAGAACCATAACTTTTGTATTTTTCCGGCTACATAGGCAATAGAAGTGGGGTGAAATAAACTGGTGCGTGGGGATGTTGTTTTGATGCCGTTCAACCTTCGGTGTAAATGGCACAATTAAAAAGTAGAACTTGTCCCACAAAAAAAAAGAAAACATAAAAAAGTTGTGCTTCTTGTAAGGCAGGGAGGAAAAAAATGAAGAGATAAAGCATTCTGACCATGTGGTGGGAAGGGCTTAAAGGGGAGTTCCAGGACTGATCAATGCTTGTTCGTCCGTCACGGCAGGGGCGTTGTTAGGATGTTTTCACATGGTGCGTTTTTTTGGATGCGTTTTTTGTGCAGGAAGGCACAGCAATTAATGCTGTACATTGCTGCACAAAAATCACGATTTTTGCCTTTTTGGTGGTGCAGCAATGTACAGCCCCATTTTTTTTAAAAATTGCATGAGCCTTCCTGCACACAAGAGGCATCAAAGAAAAAGCCGCAAAAACGCACCGTGTAAAGCACCCTTAGGGTCTAAAATATCCGGGGATACGGGCCCCTGTGTCATGGTTTTGCTCATTAGGGTATGGGGTGGGGTGGGGGGTTCCACACGGCACTTTTTGTGCCATATTGTGAACTGTGGCACGTATAGAAAATAGTGTATGTTCCTGATTATTTTCCACGTAGTCCATATAGATCCTTTCCATCACCTCAGCAGTGCAGTGTAGAATGAGAATCAGCGCTGACAAAATTACTTTTTCAAAACCTCTCACCTACATATGACACAGTGGTACCCCTAAATAACAGTCATACAGGTATCGAATATCAAACCTGTACACGGAGCAAATATACTAAAGAAAATCCTACAATACTAAGACCCCATAATATTACTGCCAGACCCTGACTAAATGTGACCACCACATGCGACATCAGTTGTACACCAGCTCTGAAGACATATATTGATGCCATACAGTGACCAGATAGCGGTAGATGCTAGTTGTATGTAGATGCTCTGCAGACCAATTGCCACATGGAAGCATGTGAGGAAGTTGTTTACTTTACCTATCTACCTATCCAAGTACGCACCTTTGTGGGAGATGCGGGCATTTCCAGCAGGACGGGAAAACAAATTCTTTGGGGAGTGGAAGGACAGAAACATTCGGACAATGGGAGATCTAATACATGAAACGGAGAATAGGTTCATGTCGTGGCAGGAACTTAAGGGGAAATACGGACTGAGTGAAAAACAGGTTTTCCAATATTGGCAGATCATAGCCTTCTGTAGGAAACTGGTCAGGAATCCGTGGCGGCGAAACTCCGGGGGGGTTTGATGCCCTTATGGGACAGCCAGATCAACTGGAAATGTTATCCCGGGAAATTTTCAGGAAATTATGTGAAAGGGGACTTTGCCTCAATAAAGAGCAATGTTTCAGGGCTTGGGAAAGAGATTTGGGAGACCCAGGGGGCGAGTCAAAAAATTATAAAAGGTCTCGAGAAATTAAAAAACCATAGTAAATGAAAATTGGAGGGAGGGTGGTTTTGCCTGGCTCACAAGGCGACTTATGCATTTGACCTTCCCTATAGGAATGCCCCCACTGGTTTTCTGAAGGAGTGCCCAAAGTGTAAATTGCAGAAAGCAGATCTTCTACATGGAATATGGCACTGCCCAAAACTAAAAGCGTATTGGGAGGACACTCTGCAATATATTAGAGAGATGGGGGGTGAAGGTGTCAAGTATCCCAATTAGTACCATTTTCCATTATATTCCTGCTGAGGTTGCTGGTAGGGGAGAGGAACAGGCGCTGGTGGGACACAAAGGAGTCCACACAATACTTCTAGTAGCAAAAAAGTGCATTTTACGGCATTGGTTACAGGAAAGTATTCCAGTAAAGGAGGAAATAGTTGCTACACTTAGACATCTGATGACAGTGGATAGGATAGAGGCAGAATCCAATAAAGACACGCTGACAAGGAAATTTTTCCAGAAATGGAAGAGCTTTATTGTCAAGTCTCTGGCGGATGAGGACATTAAAGAATTGATGAACCTATTTCCGCACGTCCCGGTACTATCTCCTGGAAAAGATGGCAGGGTCATTGGGGAGACTAGAAATTGGAGATGAATCTTAAAGTGGGGTTTAGGAAGGTAGCTCTTCAGTGGGAGTGGGAATTTCACATTGAATGTTTTAGGTTTAATTTGAACAGTTAATATATTTGAAAATTGGAGAAGAAGATGTACGTGCATAGATTATGTTTTACTATGTGTACTGTAGTCTCTTTGTACTCAACTGTTTGTATCTTTGATTTACTGGAATGGTAAGCTTTCTTCTCAATAAAAATAATTATAAAAAAAAAAAAAAAGATGCTCTGCAGACATATAAGTGGTTACATAAAGTGACTCACAGGAGAAGTTTCCTCTGATGAGAGTTGTTCTCTTTCCTTTGTCTTCTCCATCCGGCCCAGACCGACATGGTGACTTCTCCCAGGCACAGCTCATCTCTGCAGAATTTACCACACACACATGTTAGAATCCTCACTTTCCAGCACCTATATACCTAGGGGGGTGTGGGGTTATATACCTGCCTACCTAATGGTGGCCTATATAAGAAATCATCCTCCACGGCAACCTGCTTTCCTATGATAGAAAAGCCAGGTGCCTGCTGTGAGGGATGAGGAGTCACCCATCATTCCTTTATAGCTATATAGGTCCCTGGTAGGTAAGGAGGTAGGTCTAAATAGGTCCCCTCAAAGTAGACAAGTAGATATATAGGCCAGTATGTAGGAAGGCATAGGTCCCCCCCAGTATGTAGACAGGAACAGGTCTCCCCAGTATATAGCTGGCACGGGGTCCCCAGTAATGACAGGCACAGGGCTCCCCGTATATAGGGGCAGGAAAAGGGCTCCCCACGTATATAGAAGGCAAGGGGTCCCCCGTATATAGACAGGACGGGCTCCCACGTATTAGCAGGCACAGGGCTCCCCACAGTATATAGAAGGCACAGGGTCCCCCCCGTATTAGACAGGCACAGGGCTCCCCCCGTATTAGACAGGCACAGGGGGCCCCAGTATATAGACAACAAGGGGTTCAGTATATAGACAGGGCCCGGGGTCTCCCGTGTATGACAGGGCCCGGTCTCCCCAGATATAGACAGGGGAAAAGGGTTCCCCAGTATGTAGACAGGAACAGGGCTCCCCAGTATATAGCTAAGCACAGGTCTCCCCAGTACATAGACAGGCACAGGGCTCTCCAGTGTATAGACAGGCACAGGTCTCCCCAGTATATAGACAGGCACAGGGCTCCACAGTATATAGACAGGCACAGGGCTCCACAGTATATAGACAGGCACAGGGCTCCACAGTATATAGACAGGCACAGGGCTCCACAGTATATAGACAGGCACAGGGCTCCACAGTATATAGACAGGCACAGGTCTCCCCAGTATATAGACAGGCACAGGTCCCCACAGTATATAGACAGGCACAGGTCACCACAGTATATAGACAGGCACAGGGCTCCACAGTATATAGCCAGGCACAGGGCTCCCCAGTATATAGCCAGGCACAGGGCTCCCCAGTATATAGACAGGCACAGGGCTCCCCAGTATATAGACAGGCACAGGTCCCCCCAGTATATAGATAGGCACAGGTCCTCCATTATATAGCCAGGCACAGGTCCCCACAGTATATAGACAGGCACAGGGCTCCACAGTATATAGACAGGCACAGGGCTCCACAGTATATAGACAGGCACAGGTCCCCACAGTATATAGACAGGCACAGGGTTCCACAGTATATAGACAGGCACAGGGCTCCACAGTATATAGACAGGCACAGGGTTCCACAGTATATAGACAGGCACAGGGCTCCCCAGTATATAGCCAGGCACAGGGCTCCCCAGTATATAGCCAGGCACAGGTCCCCCCGGTATATAGACAGGCACAGGTCCCCCCAGTATATAGACAGGCACAGGTCCTCCCAGTATAAAGACAGGCATAGGTCCACCCAGTATATAGCTAGGCGCAGGGCTCCCCAATATATAGACAGGCACAGGTCCCCCATTATATAGACAGGCACAGGGCCCCCCAGTATATAGACAGGCACAGGGCTCTCCAGTATATAGACAGGCACAGGGTTCCCCAGTTTATAGACAGGCACAGGTTCCCCAGTATAGATATTATTAGGCAAAGTGGCATATTAAAAATAAAAACACCAGTACTCACCTTTCCTCCGCTCCCTGAAGCTCCCTCTCGGCTCCATCTTTCTCCCGGCATAGGCAGCGTAATGGTGTAGTCACGCTGCCTGTGCCGGGCAATCCAGTGGGTCGCAAGCCTGCGTGCGAACCACCGGAATTCTCCGCGGAGGGGGGAGCGCTCTCTTTCTGCTTCGCGGAAGCCCCCAGCTGTGTGTGTATCTAGCAGACGCACATACAGCTGAAGAGACAATCGGCGGTCCAGGCCCACGACAGCGTCCTGGAGGCCACTGAGGTTCGGGGCACCACCAGTTTTATCCAGGGCTTGTGCCCCAGATAAAACTGCCTAGCGACGCCCCTGCGTCACGGTATGAGGTAAAATGGAAGAGAAAACTCATACTTACCTTCCGGACGCTCCCATTCACTCCCGGATGCCGATGCGATCAACCAGGAAGTAAGCAGTGAACGTCCATCCTTCACGTGAAAGCTCCAGCCAATCAGAGTCCACAGCATCACCTGCGTGACCGCTCTCGCCTGTAATTGGCTGCAGCTGTCACGTGAATGATGGCTGCTCACTGCTTCAGCCAAGAAGACCGCACCAGCATCCGGGAGTAAGTGGGAGCGTCCGGGAGGTAAGGATGAGTCTTCTCTTCTATTTTCACTCATACCTCGACGGACAAACAAGCAATGTTAGGGTCCAGAACACCCCTTTCAGAGTTCTCGGTAAGAATAGTAAAAAATTCTAACAAATTTTGTCTATAAATGTAAAGGGGTAGAAGACAACCCCTGTCCAACAGCCCAATTGGGTCTTATGAACACCATATAGATGGCCTTCTGTGACCCCCACTATGACGCCACACTTCAGGGACATGGACGGCCATTCATCTTCAAGTTGCCTGTGACTTTCCCTCATAGAAAAACAATGAGGTCACGTTAACGGTGCAATTTTAGTGTGCAACAAATATTTATAGTGAAGCTCTAGTCTAAGGGTGGCCATACACGTTACATGAGGCAGGCACAACATTAGGCCCATGGGCTGCATGTTGCCCACCAAAGGATTTTGGCGGCCCACAGAGGTGCAGGGTTTGCATACACAGGGTGTGGGACATTTCCAGGGCAGCACGAGGGTGTTTCTGGGAGGTTTGGGGGAGGTTCTGGCTCCCACATCCTGCCAAGTTGCGCAGGTCTGTATTGGACAAATTTAGCAGCATCCAACAAATATATGAATTAGGGCCACATGTATGAAAACTGTCTTGGTCTAAGACTTTCTTTGTTGCCCATAACAACCAATCAGAGCTCCACTTTCATCTCATATAGTGCTCTGAAAAAATTAAAGTGGCGCTCTGATTATTTGCTATGGGCAACAAAGAAATTCTTAGACCTGGACAGTTTTTATACATGTCCTCCTAGATGTTTAGTTGATGCTGTGGAAAAAACACACATCATAAATGTGGTGTAAAGCACGTGCGACATTATTTTTGGCCTAGATTGTGCATTCTAGTGCTGTAACTTCCATACTTCTGAGCCATAGTTGCAGGAACTTCAGAGACATTTTTTAACAGACAAACTGCAACATCTAATGTACTGTAAGGGCTCGTTCACACGGCTTATTCTAGGACTGATTTCAGCCGTGCTGCGCGCCGGATTTGCGCTCCAATACGGCTGAAATCCGTCCCAGTCATTACGGTAATCCACTGCTCTCATAGAGAACTATGGATTCCGTCTCTTCTCCCCGCTTGCACAATACGCCGCGCGGGGAGACAGTGACATGTCAATTATCTACGGCGTGTACGCGCCGTGAATAATGAATGTCTATGGGGCCGGACCCCCCGCCCCCGCTGCACGGCAGCCGGCGTAATTGCGGGGCGAAATCCGTCCCCGCAATTATGTCGGCAATAAGCCGTGTGAACTGTGCCTAAAAGAATTGCACTTGGATACTTCTCGCATCTTAGGCTATGTCTCCACTGCACAGCATTCGATTGTATTTTCTGCGCTTTTAGTTTTTTTAAAGCGCCGAAAATACGATAGTTGGTGCGGCCCCATAGACTAGAATAGAAAAGACGAGCTGCAGTCTCCACACGTCGTCTTTTCTATGATCGTCTTTCAGTGCCGGCGTATTATACAACATGTTGTATATGTGTAGTGCTAGTGAAATATGTGACCATTTGATGTCTTAATATCCATTTCTTGTATATTAAGCTAATTATAATTTCCATTTTTATATCACAAGCTATAATCACACAGGCTTACAGACCTCTGTTTATCTCTCAAGCCCGTAGACTTCACTTGCTTAATTTACGATCTAATGGGGCCTCATCATCTGGTTTAGGAGTTATTTTGTATGCCTTATCTTAGACTCAGGGAGCTGGCCCCTCTGTGGTACAGGATGAGGTAATACAAAAGACATCTGTGCTCTAAGTGGACACAATACGTAGGTTGTGTCTGCCAGTTTTTTTGCTTAAGACATATAAGAACCAGAGAAACTTTGGTGACTTCAGAAGCTGTTGTACCCAGTGTTAAGGACGCTCACATTAGTGTTACGGTCCCTGCAGTTCCCTGTTTTCAACATTCAGCTTCTCTGACTGAAGCTATAAGAACAGGTGATGTAAGCTCCTAGGTGAAGTGTAAGTATTTAACCTTTGTAAATACATATTTAGCAAAACTGTCCCCAATGTCACACTATTTCCTGTAACCAGTTTATTCAATCACTCATATGTTATTATTTGATATTCCTATGTTAAATAAAATTGTGTTGCATCCTGATTGACTGGCCTTCTTTAAAGCTGTATCCAGAACCTATATTGATAAAACCGGGCAAAACAAAGATGCCGGGGCTTTTCGTTTTCTTAGCGTCTTCCCATACAATACAATTGTATGGGTGACGTCAAAAAAGAAGAAGCGACCGCGGTTTTTGCACTAAACGTGCCTTGCATCAGAAAAAAAGGTCTGCTTTTGGCCGTTTTTTTTTGTCCAATGCAGAGTAGACATAGCGTAATACTGAATAAGCATAATTTGTATAAAAAATTAGGCACCATTTAAAGGTAACCTGTCAGGTGGTTTATACCCCCCTATCTGAGAGCAGGATGCGATAGAGAGAGAGGAGCTGAGCTCTGTGATATATAGGGTTATATGACAGAGGAGAGAAGCTGAGCTCTGTGATATATAGGGTTATATGATAGAGGGAGAGAAGCTGAGCTCTGTGATATATAGGGTTATATGATCGAGGAGAGATGCGGAGTTCTGTGATATATAAGGGATATATGATAGAGAGAGAGCTGAGCTTGTGATATATAGGGTTATATGATGAGGAGAGAAGCTGAGCTCGGTGATAAATAGGGATATATGATTAGGAGAGAAGCTGAGCTCTGTGATAATAGGGTATATGATAGAAGAGGAAGCTGAGCTCTGTGATTAAGGGTTATATGGTTGAGGAGAGAAGCTGAGTCTGTGATTAAAAGGGTTTTAGATAGAGGGAGGGAAGCAGCTCTGTATTAGGGTTATTTGGGGGGGG
>JAODAL010050531.1:0-27338 GCA_025379985.1 Phyllomedusa bahiana
CCTCAACCCCAAACAACCAATCAAACTCAAGAACCCAATTTAGCTCATAGCAACCAATCAGGCCCAAGCAACCAATCAAGCCATAGCAACCAACAAGCCATAGAACCCAAATCAGAGCTCAAGAAACCCAAAATAGCCATAGCAACCAATCAGAGCCAACAACCAATCAGAGCCCATAGCAACAATAGAGCCTCCCCCCCCCGACCCCCACCAAAACCCATGAACCCAATCAGAGCTCTAAACCAATCAAGCCCAAACACCAACAGAGCTCAAGCCCCAAACGAGCCATAGCACCAACAACCCCATAGCAACCAAACAGACTCAGCTTTCATTTCATTTAGTGCTCGAAAAAATTAAGGGGGGAGCTCTGATTGGTTACAGGACTCTGTTTGGTTTTTGCATGATTTTGATTGGTTGTTTGGCTCTTTTGGTTTTTGGGGGCTCTGTTGTTTGTTTTGACTTGATTGGGTTTTGTAGGGGGCCTATTGGTTCTTTGTTTTAGGTTTGCGCCCCCGATTTTCTATGGGCTTGTTGGTTTCTAGGGGCTTTTGGTTCTAGGGCTCTGATTTTTTGAAAGAGCTCTGATTGGTTCTTTTTTTTTTGATTTTTTTTGGTTTAGATGTGAAATAAATAATGAATTATGAATAGGTTTTATTTATTCTTTTTATTTCCTATAGATAAGAATTTTGTTAGGGGAAACTTTTTTTTCTTACTTGGGATTTTTTTTTTGTCATTATACTTTGTTTATTATTATTATTATTATTAAATTTTTTTGTCCCAACAAAACCTAGTCCCAAATTTATACTATATATTTGCTGCATTACTTATGTAGTTCATTTTATTATACCTGTCAGTGTAACCCTGCCCAGAATTCTACTGGAGTCTACCTCTGGCAGGGTCTAAAGAGCATACACAAAAGCGCCCCCGGGGCCTTCACTGGGCCCCGGCACAATGTAAAACCATCAGCTTCTTGGGGAAAAATTTATGGGACAAATTGGTAAGAAAGGGGGAACACCCCCCTTTTAAATTCCCTAAGGATCATGTAGAAGGGAACACTACAATGAATTTTCGGGTTTTTCGTTTTTAGTTTTCAAAATTTTTCCCCCCGAACAGGGGGGTAACTACCCGGGGGAGCAGGGAGATTGCCCGGGCCCCCCGCGCTTTGGGGGGCTCCGGGGGAGCTGCTACTGCTCCGCTACCCGGAAATGCCGCTCCTGTCCCGCCGCCCTGAATTTTAAAATTCACTGCGGCCAAACGGGACGAAAGGGCGGGGGCATGCTCCCTCGAAAGCCCGGGCCCTCTGGCCCAGCGTTAGAGCAGCCTACCCGGAGGTAGCAGAGTGGAGCGCCGACCTCCCTCTGCTACTTCCCCCCTGCCGCCCTCTTTTGGCCCATGGGGGCCCGCGCGCGTAAAGGGTCACAACCCCCCCGCCCCCCCCTAAACCAGGGGCTGCGGGGAAGCAGAAAGACAGGAGCGACGGCCCCTGGGGGGAGCGTGGACCGAGGTGATA
Source organism: Phyllomedusa bahiana (assembly GCA_025379985.1). NCBI lineage: Eukaryota > Metazoa > Chordata > Amphibia > Anura > Hylidae > Phyllomedusa > Phyllomedusa bahiana. The sequence goes on from JAODAL010050531.1 coordinate 1,511, forward strand.
ATTTGGTTTTCTTATTTTCCCTTTCCCCCAGCCTGTCTCCTTTATACCCCCCCTAAATGCCTGCCTGCCTTTCCCCCTTTTTTTTTCTTTTTTTTTTTTTTTTTTTTTTCCCCCTAAAAAAAATCCCTTCCCCCCCCCTCCTGAAAAAAAAAAAAAAAAAAAAAAATAAAAAACCCCCCCAAAAAAAAAAAAAAAAAAAATTCCCTTTGCCTGCCAATACAGGCCCCCAAAAATTCCTTTTCCCCCTTAAAACCAGCCTCCCCAACCAAAATTTCCCTCCCTCCCTTTCCAAATACAGCCCCCGTATCCCTGCCTCCAAACGCCCCTATTTTCCTGCCGCCGGCCAAATACACCCCCCTTATATGCCTGCCGCCTGCCTATACCCCCTAAAATGCCTGCCTCCCTTTCCCTTAAAAGCCCCCTATGCCTGCCTGCCTACCATACAGCCCCCTAACCCCCCCGCCTATAAAACCCCCTATATGCCTGCTTATACAGCCCCCTAATCATGCATGCTTATACACCCCCCAAATATGCCTGCTGTAAAACCCCCATTTTCCCCCTCCCGAAATACCCCACATGCCGCCGTAACCCCTTTAATCCCTGCCGTATACCCCACATCCCCGCCTTTATCCCCCCCACATGCCTGCCTGTATACCCCCAAATGCCTGCCTGTAACCCCCACAAGCCTGCCTTGTCTACTTAAAATTGGGGCCCCTTTAGTTTACCTAAACCCTACCTATAGGGGCCCCCTATAGCCCACCTAACCCCTGCCCTACCTGTTTTGGCTCCCTATAGCTCCAAAAACCCTGCCCCCTATAGGGGCACCCCAAATTGGCTACCAAAAACCGCCTATTTGGGGCCCCATATATCCTTTTCTAAACCCTGCCTGCCAAAAAGGCCCCCCAATATACCAGGGGGCATTGCGGAAAAGTCAGGTTTCTAAGATATTTGTGTCAAACCCCCTTCAGGGCAAGGGGTTGGGGGAGAAGCCCATAAAGAGGGCGGACTGGACGGATGCAAAACAAAAGGAAAGTCAACACTGGCCCAGAGAAACGTCACCTGTGAGTCACAAAAATTTAACTGCACTGTAATCATTTAATATGTCTACAATTCTGTGTACACGGTGTCAACCACAATATGGCCCACGTTTTGGTTTTTTATAAACAGTCACAGACCCCGGGGTTACATTTGATTTCTCCCACTATATGGTCCCCTTTTATGGGGGTTTTATGGGGCACCCTACCGATCCTTTTAAACCCCTTGGGCCAAACCACTAATTTTTCACTGAAAGGGGAAAAAAACAGCCCTGGGGCCCCTTTGGTACACTGAAAACTACCACAAATTGGGTCACTGAAAAAGGGGTAAATACAGCCCTGCAGAGTTTTTTGGTACACTGGTATCTCCCCACAATAGGGTCACTTATGGGGGTTATAACACCCGGCAGACCCTGGTCCCACTGCTGCAAACCACAAATGGTCACTGTATGGGGGAAATATACATTCTGCAGAGCCTGGAACACGGGAGTCTCCCAAAAAATTTTGGCACTGAATGGGGGTTTATAAAACAGTCTGCGGGACCTGTGAACACTGGAAAAATACCACTATTGGCACTATATTTTATAAATTATTATTTTAGACATTTTGGTTTTTTGTGTACTGATCATTAAAAAGTGTGGGGTTTTATTATTCATTCCCTATTTGGTGGAAATTTTGTGGTCGGGGTTCGGGGCGGTATAATCAGGTCCTTAGTAATAGTTTTTTATTGGAATCGGGCTTAAAAAAGGGGATTTGTTGGTAGCATATGAAGTGAGATTTGGGGTGAGGTATTTGCCCCTTGTTTTTTTCTACTTTAAACAAAACAGAAATGTCCTGGAACATGGCCCGGGTCAGGGGGGTTTGGCAAAGGGGGGGGGGGGGGGAACCCCTTTCCAAAAAGTTTGCTTTGGGACCCGGGGGCCCCCCCTTCTCTTTTTTACCCCCTGCTCCTGAATGAAAAAGTTTTTTTTTTGTGTGCCCACAAAAAGGGTGTCCTAAAGTTCTCATTTTTCCCCCCCCCTGTGCATTTGGCCTTTAATGGAACTTAGGCACATTAGTAATGAACCAAAAAATGTAAAAGTCTATAGATATCGGAAATAAGAGAAAATTTATTAAATTTCAAATCGGTGACTAGAAACTTGGTAAATGATCTTATTTTTGGGGGACCCCCAGGGCCCAGCAAACCTTTTGGGGTGCTGGCTTTTTTCTGTATGTAGAATAATGGGTGAGAGCAGCAAAAATAAATTTCAAAAAAAAGTAAAATTAGTTTTTGTTTTTTATTTTATTCAAAATGCATTTTTTTAGGAGATAGTTTTAATTTTTGGGGGTATTTTAAAAATTTTTATATTAATTTTATGTGGGAAAAAATTTTTTTTTACATTTTAAAAAAATTAAAATTTTTTTTTAGTTTGATAATTTTTCAGAAATTTCTTTTTATTAATTTTACTGGTGGAAGTTTTAGAAAAAAGGGGCATATTTTGCCCAAAAGGCAAATCCACCCACTTCGACTCCTCAGGCTCAGGGAGAGCACATGAGATTTCAGTCATATGAAAAAATTTGGGCACCCCCCATTAAACTTAACATTTTTAGTTCTAAATATTTTTGGGGGGGGTTTTTCAACAGCCTTTTTAATTTGATATATCTAATTTAAATAATAATTTTCACATTTTGTGTTAGTAAATTTAAAACCCCATTTCAATCCGGAAAAATTACTGGTCCATCAGTTAAATTTGATATATCAAAATTTAAATGGCTGTTGAAACACCCCCAAATTTAGGGAAATAAAAATGATTAAAAATTAATAGGGGTGCCCAAACATTTTTTATTTTGACTGGGAGTTTTTTCCTGTGCGAGCAGTTTAAAAAGCCCAGTTTTGCTGAACCACATTCATTAAGTGTCTACGATTTTTTGGCGTGTGGTGCACTCCCAAAAACAAACCCCCAATTTTGGCGCATTAGAAAGTTTTTGCCTTTCAAACAATGCCCCGAAAAACATTTTATTATGTGCATTCGACATTGTAGCCGCTCACTTCGGTGCATTTTATCCCAAAAAAAAAGGGGAAAAAACCCCCATCAAACATGTTCCCCTAAATCAAAGGTCACTATTTAATTTTTGGCAGAAAAAAGGGTTTTTAAAACTTAAACTAGGGTCAGTTCACTCTTTTTCCCTGAGACCCCCGGGTACTGCCCTCCCTCAACACCTGACCCCCCCCTTCACCCCACACAGGGCATCCCAATTGATACCCCGAAGTTTTTCAAGGGAAAATTTTAAAAAAAACCCCATCTGGGAGGGTTTTTTCCCCACTCCTGACATGGGAAAACAAAATAAATCTTTCCCTTTTTTGGGCAATTCCCAACCAAAAATTTTTTATATTTGGCCAAAAGCCAAAAAAAAATTTTAAGGGGAAAGAAAATTTTTTTTAGGTATTTTTATTACTTTCTGCAAAGTCAAAAGTTTTTTCATACATTAGGGTTAAAATAGGGGCTTTAAAAAAATTTGGAAAAGGCCCCCTATTAAAAGATTTTTTATGGGACCCCCAAACCAAGCAACCCTAGGAAAAATTAGCCTCTTACACTCATACATTTAAGATCAACCTTCTAAATGAGTTCCAAGAGAAAAATGCAGTGTGTGTGCACAACTGAGTACAGGATGGATTGGTTTACAGAGGTCCAATCATAGAGACACAGCAAACTAAGATCACTGTAACTCTCATCCAAAAGATCAACTTTTCATATGAAATTTGGGGATATGAAAGGGGAGAGCAAAAGGTTTCATACTTTATTATGGGTTTTTTGGACCAAGACAACCCCCTCCAAACTGTAGCATTATTAGGCTCAAAGTTGCAAAGCCCCCTTTTTCCCCTAAATGGGACATGAAACTAAATGGGGTTGTCCAACCCCCCTTTTTTCGATGACAACCCCCAAAACGGTTTTTTCCCCGAAAGCCAAACATATTTAAAACAAAAAAATTGGGGCCCAATAAAAGGAAAAAAATTTTGGGGAGAGTAAAAGGGGGTTTTTTTGGATACATTTAAAAGGGGAAACCGGGCACAAGGGTTTTGCCCCCCTTTCTGAACACACAACTAGTGAAAAAGACCTCTGTTCCCAAACGCTGTGTCCCCCTTTTTCTTTAAGAAGCACAAATTTTTTGAGCCCTTTACCCCTCAAATTTATTTAAGACAGGTGTTTAAACACCGCCCACCAAATGCTAGCCCCCCCATTTACGTTAAATTTACATGTTTTACCTATTCCCAAAATAATAGGTTTGGGCAGTTTTTAGGTGGGCGGGGCTAGCCTCCCGGTGGGGGGGGTTTTGAAAAAAAAAACTGACCTTTTTAAAGCACCTTCGAATGAAAATTCGGCTAAAAAAAGGGAGATTTGAGCATTAAATACACAAAAAAATACAGCATCTTACAGAATAAAAGGGGCACAGCCCCTGGGAAACACAGGTCCCCGACACTTTGCTTGGTCCCGTCCTCAGCAAGGGGGGGGGGTAATCTATGGACAGGTTTTCCCCTTTTGCACATGTTTTTTTTGACCGGTGACTAGCGTCAACCCCTCATTAAACACCAATGGCAAAAAAGTTTGCAACCTTCCCTCCTATTAAAGGAACATCAAAAAGGGGTTTGGGCCCCCACATTTATGGGGCGCAATTGTAAAATGTGGTTCACAAAGGTCCCCTTTGTAGTAAACCAACAGAAATAAAACACTCTTTTAAACCCCTCTTAAATTTAAGGGGTCAACCTTTTAAAAAAAAAATACAAAAGAGGACCTAGGGAGAACATAGCAAGAAAGTTTTTTGCACCTGATAAAGGTCCCGTGCCCGAAGTGACTAGAGTCAACTCTCACTAGTAAACAATGTGGCCGAAAAAAGTTGCAACTACCTCTCTTCAACTAGAGGAACATTTTTATGGCATGTCAATAGAAAAATGGTGGCTCAAAGAGTTCCACTCACTGTACCATAGTAGACTTAGAAGACTCTTATTCTCATCTATTTGTATTAAACTTTAAAAATGAGTGGAGAGATGTAGAAGAGAGCAAGAATCTATTTGGGTATACTTTACTACAGGTTCGGTGACCAAGTGACCAGAGTCAACTGTACGTAGCATCCAATGGCTGACAAGAGTTGCAACCTTCTCTCTCCTATTAAAGGAACATCTAAATGGGTTGGCCACCACTTTTATGGGACGTCAATTGTAAACTGTGGTTCACAAAGGTCCATTTGTGTAACGCAACAGACTAAGAACACTCTTAACCTCCTCTATTTAAGATCAACCTTAAAAACAACTAGCAAAAGAGGACCTAGGTAGAACAGAGCAAGAAAGTGTTTGCACTTGGTAAGAGCGCGTTCTCACGGCACAGGACAAATACCGGTCGGTTTGCCGGCCGGTTTTTGTCCTGTTTTGTGGCCGCCCCCACGGTCGCGGGGGGGGGGGGGGGCTTTTCTCTGCGATGAGAAGAGAAAAACCCTCCGCCCTCACATTGGCTTGCACAGATTCCGGACGGAAGATTGTGCTATCACAATGTTTTGCAGGCGGAAAAACCACCTGACGGAAAACCCGGGCAGTGGGGACTGCTGCACGGGTTTTTCCATAGAGCACCATTGTGCTCATTTTCGGCCGGCTTTTCAGGCGGTCTGCAAAACCGCAAACTGGCTGAAAAACCGGCCGAAAACCCGTGCCATGGGGACATGCCCTAAAGGTTCTGTGACCGAGTGACTAGAGTCAACTCTCCCTAGTAAACAATATGATCGAAAAAAGTTGGAACTACCTCTCTTCAACTAGAGGAACAGTTTTATGGCACGTCAATAGAAAAATGGTGGCTCAAAGAGTTCCATTCACTGTACTATAGTAGACTTAGAAGACTCTTATTCTCATCTATTTATATTAAGCCTTAAAAATGAGTGGAGAGATGTAGAAGAGAGCAGGAAACTATTTGGGTATACTTTTTTTACAGTTTTAGTGACCAAGTGACCAGAGTCAACTCTCTGTAGCATCCAGTATGGCTGAAAAGAGATGCAATTCTCTGTCTCCAGCTAGAGGAGCTTTTTAATAGGTTGTACAGCATATTTCTGACAGGTCAATGGAAAACTGTGGTTCATGGAGGTCCGATCATAGTAACTCAGCAGACTAAGATCACTCTAGTTAAAGGAGTTGTCTCATTACAAGCTCTCGGCCTAAGTCAGTGAGCCTGGCAGTTGATTTGAGGGGCGTGCTTCTTGTCTGCCTCTTCTCCTCCCTCTTCCCCCCTCCCCTCAGCACACAGAAAGCTCTCCTCTGTAACTCTGTGTTTGCTGCCAGAGTTAACCCTGTGTGTGCCTGCCTAGGTCTGCTGCAGCTCTTGCTGCTCGTCTCCACAGTCAGGAGACAGGAGAGGGCTGATCTATGAGTGTGGAGCAAGTGTTCCTATACCCCCTGCTTAGCATACAAATCTGCACATCTCCAGCAACAAACAGACCCTGTCAGGGCAGCTGTGAAGTGTTACTATACTCAGGATGTGTCACTAGTACACCAGAGCATGAACCCTTCACATGCCCCCTGATCTGTATAGTATTAGTATAGTTACAACTCCACAGACACATCATGATTATAGTAACACACAGGGTCACTGCTGTCCACCTATCTGTGTAGAGAGCAGGAGGAAGCAGGCACACACAAGGTTAATCCAGGCAGCAAGGCCACAGAAGCCAGAGACCTCCCCCTCCCTCCACTACAGAAGCATTCTGTGGGAGGGGCTCTCTTCTCTGACCTGTATTCTGAAGGTGATTTAGTCATCAACCTGATAGCCAGTGAGATAAGGACAACAGGTCAGCTGCTATAGAGATTTTTAGAAGCTGATGCACTCCTACTAACAGGGGTTAACTCAAAGTCAGTAGGACATTTTGAATGAACAATATATTGCAAAGCTGCTTGTTTTTTTAAGGAATCTTTCATTTAAAACCCAATCATTGTAGACAGACAACCCCTTTAAGACCATCTTTATTAATGAGTAGCAAACTTGTGCATTCTAGCTAGTATCATAGAAACACTACTGTACTATCAAGTAGATAGAGCTAAACTACAAAGTCCTATGATATTCCCTGTGTGCAGTGCCTTCTAACGTTGGCACATGATTGCTATCTACATCAGCTGTAATGCTCGCTACTCTATCACATGATGGATGCATACAAGGACTATAGTGCCATGTTCTGTTTAATTACACTTTTATGTTCATTAACACTTACATTTAACGATTCAGCAAAAATTCGATATATTCCCCAAGCCACCCTGAGACAAACAGATTTCCTAAACTGCTCGGAAGCACATTTTATAACCAGTTCTAAGGAAACCTCTGAATTCCTAAAGAGTTTTTTGGATTTGAATAAAATGTAATTAATCAATGATGGCATCCTGGTGCCCGCAGCACGCCTAGCTGATTAACGGCCTGGTAATTAAAAATCCTAAAAATCTGTCACCTCTGGGATCCTTTGTAGGAGCGGCTGGGCAGCTGTGTGCAAAGCATATTTAGGTCACATTAATCTTTACTGTGTGCAGTTATTTATGGCAGGAGGAGATCACACCTGTGCCTTGCACCAACACATAAATGTGCAGAACGGAGTGTAACGGCCTAACAGGTCTTCTTCATTGGATGTTGTCATTCACATGGTAGTGCCGAGGGATTGTAGGCTTTATGTGCAGCTATAGACAACATATTGTTGGTTTGAAAGGGGCATTACCATTATAAAATGGGAAATGGGATCCAGCTTCTTGGACCTCAACCGATCTGGAGAATGGAGCAGAAGTAGTCATAATGGGACCACCTCTTGACCAAGGCTTGGTTCACATTTGTGTCGGAGGTTCTGTTTCACTCACTCACGGTGCCCAATGGACCCTATTGATTACAATGGGTCTGTTGGGTTTCTTATAAGTTAAAGGGGAAAAAACACTATTTTGTCCATTTATATGAGACCTTGTGGCTTCAGGCCAGTCTGGAGTATCCTCTAGTGACCACATTTAGCATTCACAGAAAATGACAGTGATTTCTTTAACCTCTTCCTGACAGGTGGTCATAATAATATGGCTCTTCATTTTTTTCCCCCTCCTTAAGTTACAAGTGCCATAACTTTTAACTTTTCCATTTACACAGATATAGGAAGGCTTTTTTTGAGTGGGAAAAGAAGTACTTTTTAATGGTGTCATTGACTGTCCCATAGAATAGAGTGGAAAACCTGAAAAAAATTCTAAGTGGGGTGAAATGTGAAAAAAAAATATATATACTTGTGCCGTGTTTGTGGGGGTTTAGTTTTTATGTCATTCTTTCTTTGGTAGAAGTGATGTGTTATCTGTATTCTGCAGGACGATACGATTCCGTTGATACCAAATATGTGTAACTTTTTTATTTTTTTTATTTGCAGCATGACAAAAGAGGGGGATTTGTACTTTTAATATTTTTAATTATTTTTTATACTTTTTAAAAATTTCTTTTTCTACTTTACCATTGAGTCCTCCTAGGGAACTTGACCACTACGAGAAGGGTATACCAATATGGTGGTTCTATTATTTCAAGACTGGCCAGGAAATAATAGAAACTAAAACATGGAAGCCTTTGTTTGGCTTTCAGCTGCCTTGGAAACTGATCGACACCGATCTTGGCGCAGGGGTGCCAATCAGAATGAGGAATGGAGCGCTGCACCGTTTCTCATTCTTTTAGAATTTAGAGTTAAAAAGCAGGGAACAGAGACGACTCCGTTCCCTGCTGTGAGCGGCAGGTATCAACTGCAATTAATAGTTGACATCCGCCTCCTATGTAAAGAACTTACTAGCTACATAGAACCTAAGCGGCACCAGGACATTCTCGTATGTTAGATGCAGTTCTGTCAGTCAAAATCAAGAATGGACTTAAAACATGGAGAAGTGTCAATCTTTCCTTAATATATTTTCTCCAATTCTGGTCTATTCCTGGTTTTGCCTTCAAAATCTGCATCAAAACAGCTGAACATGGAAACCCACTCTGCAACAAGATGTGTCTACTACAATGGACACAATCTGAGAGCGATCAGCTACCATAAGGGACAAGCCTAAGGGTTTTTTTCAGACGTGTGTGTGCTATAGCCTGCTTTTTAGAATACGCAGGGGGTAAGAAGGACATCACACTTTCTCCCGGGGCACAGTAGTCCCGGGGGGAAAAATGGAAGAATCCAGCCCTCAATGAGAGCTATGATTAACCTTATTTGTTGAGCATACTTCGGGCGTATTGCAGCAAAATTTGCCCCCCAAGTAGCCCGCAAATATGCGGTGAACATACCCTAAGAATCTGCTTTTCATTAGGGGGTGCAAATGACAATTTAAAGAACAATAATGCTAATATTTAAAACTCTTTTTATAGCATTTCTAGCTACCAAAAATTTTTTCCATCATAGACCCGTTAACATTATGCATCCCCAACAGCTGTAAGGACAAACACTGCTAGGGACCCCAAATTTTTCTTAATAAAAGGGGGTGGGAAAATATCTTGCCTTAATTGCTCCTCCATTCAACCCTTATCACCTGACTTCACAGGTCCCCAACCCGATTAAAGGAAAAAAAAAGTGCTTTTTCTGCAAGAGAGGCCCGCTTGGCATCCTGGTTTTCAGAGGGGCCAAATTCCAAATTCATTGGTGCCCATAGTCGAGTTGGTAAAATGTTCACCCATTTCAGTTGCTGTCTGCCTTCTACACACCCCACAACATAATTTTTAACCCAGGGTGGTGTAGGGATTTGTGGTGGTCTGTATTATCCCTAGTGGTCTAGAGTGGTTCAGAGGGTAATGTCAAATTCGACCCAAATCTAAGCAATTTAATTTGGTGAATTTTGGAAAATCATTAAAAAAATAAACGCTACGCAGAACCCTGATCCTGCAATGGGGTTAGCATTAGAGTTTTTTTTACGGGTTTTTAAGGGTTTACTTACCATTCCACAAGAGCAGCATTGCAGCAGGAAAGCCTTAAAAAAGTAATTTAAACTCTAAAAAACTTAACACCAGATTAGGGTTAAGGTACATCCACATGACAAGTAGAATTCATTTCTCGATTCTGCGGCTGAGAACCGAGTCGCCCGACGCGTTTTCAACAAGTATTTAACTTAATGCACGGGGATTCAGGGTTGTTAAATATTAGTGTTGCTCGAATGGAGCCCTGCTCAATTCAACAGTGGGCTCAAGAGAAAAAATTTGGACATCCCAAACCTGATTTTTTTTTCTCACTCTATTGCTTATTGTAATCATAACCCTAAGCCAAGAGTTGGGGTTGTTTAATGGTTTAAGAGGGTTGACTTATTTCAACACTCCCCTTGCAGCCTTACTTCCTGTCCCACCTCACTTCCAATTATAACACCTTTTGTGGTGGACCGGAGTGCGTGGAGGGAGGCAGAGGAGAGAGGCAGAAGCAGCAGCCTATAGTCCCACGGACTCGCTCCTTGTCACAGTGGCTAGACACTTCATTACCCTCACCTCTCTTGCTCCTCTGGCATCAGTGAAGATGGGGTCTGCACAGAGGATGATTGGTGTTGTAGTTCCCCCAGGGCACACTCTGATGATGGTCTCAACTGCCTGTGTGAGATGGTGTGTGAGGTGCCCTTGATGTTCGGTGAAGAAATGACAGGCAGGAGACAAAGGGTTAATGATTTAAATCAAATGCCAGCAGAGGCCTCCTTTACTTCACCTGGCAAGATGTTATACACATGGCAGTGGATTACTTTCAAGTTACATTTCTCTTCACCTAGTCCAAACCACTCAGTAGACTAATTCAGAAGCAGGGATCCTTGCAAATTAAATCCCTTGCATAAATGCCTTCCAGAATTACAATCTGGGATAGCCACACAAAATTGGGGGTATTGGGCCAGGCCAGAGGCTAACTGGGTCCCAAAAGGTCTGGGAGGACTAGTATTACCTCATGAAGTCTCGAGAATCCAAAGTCTTGCACAGCTCAGCTGAGTCTCTCTCTGTTGATTTAGCTTTTCCTCTCTCTAAGCCTATGTTCACACGACGCGTCACAGTACATCGTGCTTTCGGGAGCTCACGCTGATATGTGCATAGTCCCGCAGTGAGGGGGGGAAGCGTAGCCCGTCGGCCCCATTGACATTCATTACTCGTGGCGCGTATTCGCCGCAAGTAATTGACATGTCACTTATCTCACCGCGCATACAAAACAATTGTATTTTACGAGTGGGGAGGGAAGGCGTAATCCATAGTTCTCTATGAGAACTATGGATTACCGTAGTTTTGGCGCTCATCTCGCCCGTATTAGAGCACTACTACGTGGCGAAATGCGCACCAAAATTACCCCTTGTGAACATAGGCTTAGTCCACTCCCATGCAGCCAGAGAATTGAAGGATTAAAGCTGACCCCTGAGCCCAAGGGCAGCATAGACTGTTGGATTGCACTTCTGACAGTTTGCAGATGATGATGATAATAACAACACTGGAGATTAACCCAGTGGAGAGACACAAAATACTAAATTTACCTGATTTATATAACCTTCATTTCCCCTACCCTGAGTCTGGTTGTCATAACAACTCCCGTCATTAGCCATTGAGTGACTGAGAATAGCTACATTTCTACAAGGCAGCATGACTATACACCTTTTGCAGACAAGTTCAGAAGCTGTTTAGCTAAATACAGGATTAAAGTAGAGGTCAACAAACATTATAGAAAACAATTATACTGCATTTAAAGTAGAAAATAGTGTAATTCTTATAAAACATCCTTAATCATTTTTAACTCTTTAGTAATGTATTGTACCACCAACTCCATGGACCCAATGTTATTTTAAACAGAATTGACGTCCGACATCACTTCTAGTAAAAATAACCAGGAGTGACGTTGGACTAAAAGTTAGGCTGCAATAGAAATGTTGCCTTTCCGCACTGTTAGGCTGCGTTCCCACGGCACAGGACAAATACCGGACGGTTTGACGGCTGTTTTGCGGCCGTCCCACGGCCGCGGGTGGGGGGCGGCTTTTCTCCGCTTTTTTCTGCAGAAACCGGACGGAAGAATGAACATGCTCAATGTTTTTTGAGCGGACCGCCGGCGGCAAAACCTCCGGGCGGAAAACCCGTGGAGTGGGGACTGCTGCACGGGTTTTCCATAGAGCGCAATTGTGCTAATTTTCGGCCGTTTTTTCAGGCGGTCTGAAAAACCGCAAATCGGCTGAAAAACCGTCCGAAAACCCGTATAGTGGGGACATGCCCTTAAGTTATCCCCATAAAACCTCTTAACCCCTTAACGACCTTGGGTGTATTAGTACGTCCCAGGGCCGCTAAGGGGCTTTGCAGGAGGATCGCTCCGCGACCCCCCCGCACCGCCGCCGGGTGTTAGCGGCAAATCGCCGCTAACACCCGGCAGTAACAGCGCTGTTTTACCCATCAGGCGCCGTGGCAAAGATGGCCGCGGCGTCTGAATTAACGCCGATCGGTAGTCGGTGATCGGCATAAAGCGCAGCTATGCTGCGCCGATCCGATCCCCGGGCATTGTGGGTGGAGCCTTGGGAAGGCCCCGTCACTTTACCCTGGCCGGTTTGCCCCCACTTCCGTCCGCAGACAGGAAAGTGGGGAAACCGCCATCTTTGTACACCCTAAATGCATTGCCTATCCAATGCATTAGGTTGTATTAACAATCGCACCACCTAGTGGTCAAGTACCATAGGTGGCCTCAATGTTACAGTAAAAAAAAAAAAATAATAAAGTTTTAAAGTACAAAAAAAAAGTATTAAAGTTCAAATCACCCCCATTTCCCCATTTTACAAATAAAATCATTAAAATAAAAAAGTTTACACATATTTGGTATCGCCGCGTCCGAAAAAGTCCGATCTATAAAAATATAACATCATTTATCCCGTACGCTGAACACCGTAGAATAAAAAAAAATTCCAAACGCCAAAATTGCGTTTTTTGGTCATTTTACGTCACTCAAAAAATGGAATAAAAATGATCAAAAAGTCGCATGCATTCCAAACTGCTAGCGATAAAAAGTACCCCTTCAGCCCGCAAAAAATGCCCCCTCACTGACGTCCGTAGGTGTTAATGCAAAAAAAGTTATTGGTCGCAGAAAATGGCGCCATGGCGCAAATTTCAAAAATAAATGTTTGGAATTTTTTTACGGTACCAAAACATAACGGAAACCCTACATGTTTGGTATTGCCGGATGCGTATCAACCTGTAGAATACAGATAACACATTATATTTACCGAAGATTGAACGCCGTGAAAACAAAACCCCCGCAAACATGGCAAAAATAAAAAAAAAGATAAGTGACATGTCAATTATTTGCAGCGATTATGCTCCGCGAGTAATGCATATCAATGGGGCCGGCACCGCGGGAGTGCGCTGATCAGCGTGAGCTCCCGAAACACACAATGTACTGCGGCGCGTACTGTAAATGCCGCAGTACATCGTGTGAACATAGCCTTACACACTTAGCCTGCTCCATATGCACCGGGCGGCGGCTGTTCATTACAGCCGGAAACCGCTGCTAGCAGCAGGGCAAGGCGCAAGGTAATGAAGGAAAAACCTGTGTGCGGCTGTATAATAGTTTTGCAATATATCGGATAAGTGATCGCACCCCCAAGTGGTCACGTACCCTTGGGGGATTAAAGGGGTTTTGCCACAATCTCATCTCATACCTCCTGCATCCAGCTCTTCAGCTCTGTGTGAACAGAAGGGGGCGTGTGTGATTTGTTTGAATTGCAGATCATGTGACCCAGCAGGATGACATCACCAGGCCTTTCCTCTCTCTAGTCAAAGAAAGGTCTGTTTATGTAAAGCATTGTGAGTGGCTGAGAGGTAAAGTTTTTACCTCCAGACACAAGGTTCCTCAGTTCAAATCCCTGCAGGAACCAAACCTGTGTTTTTTTTTTTCTCTTTATCAATGCAAAGACCTCATTGAGGTTTCTTTTTTATTTATTTGCACTATTTGACTAATTACTAAGGAGAACAGAGGACAGGAGTAGAGTGACAGAACCTGGGGTTTGAACACTCAGTAGCTGCCTGTGAGGAGAGGTGATGTCTGAGCCTGTGCGACCAGGACTGAGGAGTTCTCAGCCCTGGTCGTATCCCCTGGATACAAGCTGTAAACAATGGATCACTAAAGGAGCAACTAAAACAAAAACGGTGCAGAATTTTTAATAATGATGAATGGTGAAAATGTTTGTTATTCCCACTCTCTCCTCTCTTATTTGTTATGTCAGTAGAGCCCCTGGCAGCAGCTATTCGTTTGCATCCAGATATTAGAGGGATCTCTGTCCAGGACAAAGAATATAAATTGTCACTGTTTGCTGACGATATCCTGTTATCCCTGTCGTCACCCCACATATCTCTACCCAACCTGCATTCCCTACTGGGTGAATTCGGTAGACTCTCCGGTTTTAAGATTAACACTGGGAAAACAGAGGCCCTGCCGATCAATATACCTGAAGCCAACCTACAAACACTAAAACTAAATTTTAAATACAAATGGAAAAAAGATTCCCTGAAATATCTTGGTATTCAATTAACAAACTCTTACTCCTCTGTATATCGTCACAATTACCCCAAACTTTTCTCGGAACTCAGAAAACTAATGTCTCAATGGCAACAGATGCCACTGTCCTGGTTTGGCAGAATAGCCGCAGTGAAAATGACGCTGTTGCCTAAGCTATTGTACCTCTTTGACTCTCTACCAGTACAGATACCCGTGGGAGACTTAAAGGCGGTCCAAGCGGCTATGATACGGTTTATTTGGGCCCAAAGAAGGCATAGAGTCCCGAGGGATGTCCTCATGGCTCCGAGGCAGAGGGGTGGTTTGGGGGTCCCAGACCTCTTGAAATACTTCTGGGCGTCACAGCTAAGACGCATTGTGGGTTGGTCCTCTCTGCATGCCCACTCCATATGGGCAGAGATCGAAAAACTTTGGCTGGCCCCAGTCCACCCTAACTCCCTGCTGTGGGGTACCTCTCATTTGAGTACAGATAAACCTTTGCTGGGCCCCATGGCCTTATTAAGGAAAGTATGGAACACTTGCTCTAAACGATATTACCTGTGCTCTGAGACGTCACCCATGACCTCGTTCCTTTTCCAGCCCTGCCTCCCCGATAGTTTGTCATCAAATAGCTATAAGCTATGGTTGGAAAGGGGTCTCTTTCGGTTTGCGGATGTGGTGGAACCTCGGACAAGGAAACTAATGTCCTTTGAGACTATAAAATCTACCTTTGAGTTAGCAGACTCTGCATACTATTCTTATCTGCAGATCGGCCACTTCATAAGACAAAAGTCGGGCTCAGATAGAGTGTCCGTCCCTACTCGTTTTGAGATCCTTTGTAGGAATAATCACTCCACTAGGGGTCTAGTCTCGGCCATCTACCAGATCCTTCTGGATCCAGATCCTGATGATCTCCCCAATCATAAATACATGGAGAGATGGAACAAACATCTGTCTGAACCGCTCACACTGGAAGAAAGGCAACACGTTTGGAGGGGGTCGTCAAAGACTTCAATATGTGCTCTACATAAAGAGAATCAGTATAAAGTTTTATTCTTTTGGTACCATACCCCTTCCTTGATACATAAATTTAATCCCACAGTATCAGACCATTGCTGGAGATGTCGGGCTGGAGGGGCGCATCTTTTCCACATCCTTTGGGAGTGTGCACAAATTCATCCGTATTGGGAGATGGTTCGTGACCTCCTAGGGGAGGCGCTGGATGTGAGGTTGGCACTGGACCCTAAGATATTTTTACTTAATTTATTGCCACAAGACCTGGGCAAAAACTCTAGACAATTGGTTCTATACCTCCTCACTGCAGCTAAATGTCTGATTGCCAAAAAATGGAAATCTGCCCTCCCGCCTTCCAGAAATGATTTTTGCCAGAGGGTACAGGAAGTGCGCAGGATGGAGTATTTGACGGCCCTCCTCCATGATCAAGTAGACAAATTCAGGGCAATTTGGGATCTTTGGGATCACTATGCCACTACCGCCGGCCTAGCTTAGGCCATGTTTCCTACTGGGCTTATAAACAAACTAAATGGTCTCTCCCCCCCCCTCCCGGGAGGTTTCCCCTAAGGTGTCTTGTCTCGGTGTGATTTGTTACCTTTGATATTTCTAGCATTCGTTAATTTTATGCTTAGCTGGTTGTACACGAACCTGCACCACTTGAGGTCCACCCTTTGATTGGCAATAGGAGACGCAATACCGGTGGACGAGGTATTTCACCCGAAATAGGTAAAGACACCTACTTTCAATTGACCACCACTCGCTTTGCAGATTGTACTGTACTACTTATTGCTCAGGGAAAGAATATCACTGTTTAGTGGCTAAATGTGGGGTATTTACATTATTCGTGTACTTGCAAAAGTATGTTACTTAATTCTTGTTGGCTCCAGATGAGCATATGATTGTGTTTCTGTATGTTGAATACTGCTTCAGATGTTTATGATGAATACCAATAAAAATACAGTTGAAAGAAAATTTTGTTATTTCATTTGCAAGCTTCCCACGTCAATTAACTTTGTGGCAAAACTCCTTTAAGTATTAAAGTGAAAAAAAATCACATAAAAAAATTAAATATTTAGGGCAAGATGTCTGAAATTTGGCAGTGCTACGTCAGTTTTTAGGTGCATTAAATAAGCGTAAAGTGCGCCAGAAAGTCCGACCCTATCAAAAATCTGGCATCACTTATACCTTGCATAGTAAACGTAATGCGCCTAAAAATGATGCGCTGTGCGCACCCATAACGAAATGCGCCTATTGAGGCGCATAGCACATCATTACAAGTATACATGTGTAAGGCGCATTTCACATTTTACAAGTATGTGTTAGGCGCATTTCATATACTTGTAATGATAAGCTATGCGCCTCCGTCCGCGATGTGCCTCGATAGGGGCATTACATACGCTTCTAATGATATGCTATGTGTCACGATTAGCGCTAATCGCAGCACAAAGCATTTCATAGGTAGAGTATGTAATGCCCCAATTAAGGCACATCATACACGGAGGCGCATAGCTTATTATTACAAGCATATGAAATGCGCCTAACACATACTTGTAAAATGTGAAATGCGCCTTACACATGTACACTTGTAATGATGTGCTATGCGCCTCAATAGGCGCATTGCTTTATGAAGGCGCACAGCATATCATTTTTAGGCGCATTACAATGTGTTGGTCCCGGCATATAATTACATCCAAAATTTGGAGTCAATATAGACCAAAAAACTGCCGTTGGCGTGTTGGGAAATGTCGCCCTAAAAGTTTAACCCTTTAAGGTCTAAGCCTGTTTTGGAGTTAAGGACCAAGCCCTTTTTTTCCAAATCTGACATGTGCCACTTTATCTGTGAATAACGTTTCAACACTTTTACCTATCCACATGATTCAGAGACTGTTTTCTTGTGACACATTGTGCTTTAATTTAGCAATTAATTTTGGTCGATAAAATCCTTGTTTAGGTGTGAAAAATATCGAAATGTTGTGAAAATTTGGAAAAAATTTGCCATTTTCAAAGTTTAAAAATGTCTGTGTGCAAGACACATAGTCACACCAAACAAAGTAGTAAATAATGAACATCTACCATATGCCTACTTTGTGTTGGCATGACTTTTTTAAACATCCTATTATTTTTTAAGACATTTGGAGGCATTTGAAATTTAGTAGCAAATTTTAACATTTTCTAGAAAATTTTGCAGAACATTTTTTTTTTGGAACCAGGCCTCTTCTGATGTGGTTTTGAGGGGCTTGTATGTTAGAAACCCCCATAGATGACTCCATTTCAGAAACTACACCCCTTAACATAGTCAAAACAGCATTTAGGAAGTTTATTAACCCTCTAGGTATATCGCAGAAATTAATGAAAAGCGAAGGTGAAATTGCTGGAACTTGAAAGTGGCAAACTGTCTGATCAGACAGCTGCCACTCATAGATCACAGGGGCAGTGAAGTGATTAGGCAGTTGAGGGGTTAATAAAGTATTTCAGGCTATGACAGCCCAGTCGCAGCACAGGGCACTAGGACCCAGCACAGAAATAGATCTCCTCACTCTCTCTCACAGAACAGAGCCTGGGATGTGCATCAGCTGTAGTTGGTGAGTCAGCAGACTGACTGACCAATCCCATCGATCCTCCGCACAGGACTGCAATGATTGATCACCTGCTGTGTAGCTGTGCTAGTTAGCTGTCAGAAACAGCAATTAGCATAGAGCTTTCACCTTAGCTCTGCACAGGGAGACCGAAAGCGTTCATGACATTCCTGCTCGTCATGGTGCATTAACAGGCAGTGAACCATGACGTACAGGGTGCCTTAAAGGGTTAAATCACCCCATTTTGCCATTTTACAAGTAAAAAAAAATAAAAAAAGTTACACATAATTGGTATCGGCGTGTTGGTAAAGGTCCGATCTATTAAAATATAACCCATTCATCCCGTACACCACCATCGAAAATTCTAAACGGCAAAATTGTGAGGTTTTTTTGTCATTTCAAATCCCCACAATATTGGAATAAAAACTGATCAAAAGTCGCATCAACCCAAAATGGTACCAATATAAAACTACACTTCAGCCCGCTAAAAATGCATCATCACTCAGGTCTATAGGTTGGAGAACAAAAGAATTATTGCTCACAGATAATGGTATTTCAGCAAAAATGTTAATAATAGAAAAAGTTTTTTTTCCTTTTAGAGTATGAAAATATATGAAAACTTCTACAGATTTGGTATCACCTGAATTGTATCAACCAGCAGAATACGGATAACACATCATTTAATCCAAAGAGTGAACTTCATAAAAATATAACCCCTGCAAAAATAGCGAAATTGAGATTTTTTCATGTTCTACCACACACAGAATTTTTAGGGGGGTTTCCCAGTAAACTATATGTTATGTTCAATGGCACCTTTAAAAAGTACATCTTGTCCCACAAGAAACTAACCCTCATATGGCTATGTAATAAAAAAAAGTTATGGCTTTTGGAAGGCGAGGAAGAAAAAAACAATTTTTTTAAATTTAATTTTTGAATTCAGTGACTTGTTTACTGGCTACTACTGGTCTGCAGTGACGTGCTGCTGAGGACATCAGGTCTGTAGCTATAACGACCAGTGCTGGCAGCATATCAGGATAGATCAAACAGGTCTGTAGTTATAGTGACCAACACTGGCAGCCTATCAGGAGAGATCAAACAAGTCTGTAGCTATAGCAACCAACGCTGGCAGCCTATCAGGAGAGATGGAACAGGTCTGTAGCTATAGCAACCAGTGCTGACAGCTTATCAGGAGAGATCAAACAAGTCTGTAGCTATAGCACCAACGCTGGCAGCCTATCAGGAGAGATTGAACAGGTCTGTAGCTATAGCGACCAACCCTGGCAGCCTATCAGGAGAGATCAAACAAGTCTGTAGCTATAGCGACCAGCGCTGGCAGCCTATCAGGAGAGATCAAACAAGTCTGTAGCTATAGCGACCAGTGCTGACAGCTTATCAGGAGAGACTGAATAGGTGGTTTGTAACTATAGCGACCTGAGGAGCTGATGCAGCCCATACAAGAGGGGATATCTAGGAACAGGTAGGACACTGTAAATGGACACATATTGCAAAGTGACTTGTTTTGCAAAATCTATAACATAAAAAACAGTCCTTGTACTGAGACAACCCCTTTAACCTTAAGACTGGGCCGGGTTTAAGAATCGTTATGAGTTTTTAGGGGTTATTTTATTTTTCCGTGAACCTCCAGGTTCAGCAGTGCTAACGAGGAACAGAAGGTTAACCCCTGAAAACCTGTAAAATCTCTACCTGTACTTTTCACCCAAATTTGGGCTGACCAATTTTAAATAGCTTAGTAGATTAAGGTCGAAATTTGACAACCACATGAAACCGAAGTGCAACACTAGTATTAACTCATAACCACCTTAGAGCATCACAGAAATTACTATTAACTCTGTCACAACCCTACATCACCCAGTATATGACCTCTGAAGCACTCTAGACTACTAGGAATAATTCAGACCCTCACTAACCCCTACAGCTGAGCGAGTGCAGGTGATTACACCGGACGTGAGCGTAACCCCTACATCACCTGGTATAAAAACCTAGGATGTGGTATATGTGGCCCCGAATGAAATGGGTGAAGATTTTACCAACTCCACTGTGAGCACCAATACATTTGAGAAGTCCTCTCTGATAGCCAGGTTGCCGGCTGCCCCATTATTGCAGCAAAGCACTATCTTTTCCATTTGAAGTCAGGACAACTCTAATGCTACTCCCAATACAGGATCAGGCCAGGCATCCTAAAACTGTGGCCCTCCAGCTATTGGGAAACTACAACTCCCATCATTCCTACGTTCTAGATTTATAAATGCTGAGGGGTTGTAGTTTCCCAAAACAGCGGGGGGGCCGCAGTTTGAGGATGTTGGGTTGGATATTCACAGGGGTATATTGCATGAGGGGCGCGCCGGAGAAAACATCAGGTTATCAAGCCCCCAATGATGCTTTGATTTTACGAATTTTCGGGCTGTATTTTGGGCATTTTCAGTGCAATTACGCTCCGCAGTACGTCGCACAATCCAGTGAAATCCCGGGGTTATGAAGGGATTTGAGGGACCCAAAGGACACGGACGGGGAAAACCCCTGACGCTGGCCCCAAACCTCTGTCCCTGCCTTTTGGGGCCCCCGCTCCTTAATGGGTACCCCCAAACCAGAAGGCTGAGATCTAGTCTCCCAAGTCGCAGACGAACAAACACAGAACAAACGGAGAGGCAGACAGGCCAAGTCAGAACGAAGGCAGCGCAGACAGAAAGAGTGAAAGAGGTAACCGGGTCTAAGCAGGAGTCAAAGGCAAGAAGAATCCAATTGTAAAGAGGGAAATATAGGCAAGGAAACCAAAGCAGGAAGAAGACGGAAGCTGAACCTAAAAAAGGGAAAAGGGAAAGGGAAACAGAGGGATAAGAGATCGAAATGTCAATCAACAAGGAACAGTTAACCAAAAAAGGCTGGAAGATTCCGGATGGGCTTGGCCGGAAGCGTTAAGTATACAGAGCTAGCAGGCAATTTCACACTGGGGAAAACCTTTTGTCAAAAAACCATGGGTTTCGCAACGGCTGTGGCCGGCAAACCAGGACACAAAGCGGGGGCGCGGGCATGATCATGACGTTAGGGTTTTTTTATTTTTAAATTTTTTTTCAAAATTCAATTGGGCTGCCCAAAACAAAGTTTTAGATTTTGGGTCAATTATGACTTTAATTTCTGAACCACTCTAGACCACTAGGAATAATTCACAGCATCACTAACCCCTAAACCACACGGTGTAAAAACCTATGATGGTATATGTGGAATGTGGCCCTGACTGAAATGGGCAAACATTTTGCCACTGGGCCTCCCCACTGTGGGCACCAATGAATGTGGAAATACCAGGTTGCCGGCTGCCCCATCATTGCAGCAAAGCACTATCTTTTCAAGTCAGGGCTGGAGGGTCCTGTGAGGTCATGTGATGAGGGCTGAATGGAGGGGCAAACTGGGGCAAGATATGTTCCAGTCCCCTGATTCTTTCTTTTGGAGTTGTGCCCATTGGGATCTAGCAGCTTTGTGGTACTTGTTACATGCACTAATGTTGATAGGTCTACGTTGGATATATGTTCTCAGTGATGCTAGTCATGCTATTATTACGATGATTATTGTAAGCATTATTTTTCTTAGAATTTTGATTACCAGTATTTCTAGTTATAATCAGATTTCTGGGCTTAGGTTCCTTATGGTAGCTGATGACGCTCATTGTGCACATTGTAGTAGACACATCATTCTCACTAGAGGACGCTCCAGACTGGACTGTATCCACAATGACTAATATATGTAACAGCTATGGAGAAGTGGATCCTCTGGACAACCGCAAGCAGCGGTATAAGCCACGCCAGGGAGTGGAATCTAAGTAGGTCCCGGTATTCACCAGAGCCCACCGCAAGGCAGGTTGGGCTTGATGCAGCAGGAGTCCTACCAGGTCACTTTCCCTGACGTGACTTGCTTGCTTTGGCGGTCGGGTGCAGTGTGGTACAGAATCGTAGAGCAAACTTGTAGTCCGAGATAGACAGGAAGGTCAGGACAGGTGGCAAAGGTTTGTGGTCAAGGGACGAAGGCAAACGGTATTGTACATGGTATAACTAGGAAACAACTTGGGAACGCTTTCTCGCAAGGCACAAGGCAAATGGGAAAGAAGAAGAGGCAGGGTTAAATAGCGTCAGCGCCCAGCGAAGACCAATAACCGACGCGCTGGTCTTTTAAATCTAGCAGAGCTGCCACTCGCGCGCCCAAGGAGGCAGGGTGCCATGCGACAGCCTGCAGACAGGGAACGAGGAGCGAGTTGAGTTGAGTATCTGGAGCCTGGACTAGCGTTGCAGGTGCGCATGAGTAGTGGGGGCACTCATACATTGCACTATATCATCAGGAATGATGGGTGCTTTATCTAACCTAGACCTTCAGGGATATTTGGTAATAACTAGGGTCACATGTATGAACCTGTTTAGCTTGAAAACTCACTTTGTTGCCCATAGGTTACTATGGGCAAAAGAGTGAGTTTTAGACCTAAACAGTTTTCATACATGTGGCCCCTAGTGTTGCTTAAATAGGTCCCTGTTCAGTTCCACAACAGTTAAACCAAACTTGTAAAAAAATTTCTGCGATGTCCTGAAATGGAATTTTTTCTCCAAAGCTAACCCTGTCAAAACTCTAAAGCTAGATTTTTAGGGTTTTTTTCAGGTAGGTACGATTATTTTAATAAGGCCCACCTGTGCACCCTTCGTCTCAAGCAGGGAGGGACACAAGAAGGTATGGCGGGGGCTGAGCTTTCCATGCAAAGCCCCTATCTTATTTGCCTGGGGAAACCGAAAACTTGCCAGTTTTCCCGGGGCTCCAGTGTTATTGTGCTTCCAGTATACAGGTATTCTAACTGTATTAATGCTAATCACAACGTAGGGTTACTTTTATGTAGGTTTTACCAAAATTGTATGGGGTGAATCAAATTTTGCCAAAATTTTTCTAAAAAAAAAATTTCCTTTTTTTTTCTGTATTTAAATTCATTTACCCTTTATTTTTGCCCCTGGTTCCCCTTGCTCCCGGTCCCTTATCCCTCTACGGTGTTTAAGGGGTAATTTTTCCGTTCCCCGATGCCCCCGGTTCCTCCTTTCTCCCGGGCACCCCTCCCTCAAACGGGGGTTTTAAAAAGGGGAAATTTTCCCTTCCCCGATGCCCCCGGTTCCCCTGCTCCTGGGGGGCCTCATTTTTTTTTCCCCATACTAGTGTTTTTTTAAGGGGGGGAAATTTACCGTTCCCTGATGCCCCTGGTTCCTCCTTGCTCCTGGTCACCTCTTTCCCCCATATGGTGGGTTTTAAGGGGGAATTTTTCCCGTTTTCCCCGATGCCCCCCGGTTCCCCCCTTTCTCCGGTCACCCCCCATCCCTCGAACGGGTTTTAAAAGGGTTTTAAATTTTCAGTTCCCTAATTTTCCCTGGTTTTTCCCCTTTCTCTTTGGGCACCCCCATCTCTTGTAAAGGGGCTTTAAAAGGGTAATTTACCGCCCTTATGCCCCTGGTTTCCCTCCTTGCTCCCGGGGGAAAATCATCCCCCATACTTTTGTTTTTAAGGGGAAATTTACCGTTTCCTGATGCCCCTGGTCCCTCCTTGCTCATGGTCACCTCACCCCCATAGGGTTTAAAGGGGAAAAATTTTCTGTTCCCCGATTCCCCCCGGTTCCTCCTTGCTCCTGGTCACCTCATCCCTCGTACTGGTGTTTAAAGGGTAATTTACAGTTCTTGATGCCCCTGGGTTTCCTCCCTTTTCTCTTGGTTCCCCCCCAAACTCTTGTATTGGGTTTTTCCCTTTAAAAGGGGAATTTTTCCGTTTCCCCCATGCCCCCGGTCCCCCCCTTGCTCCCGGTCACCTCATCCCTCATACTGGTGTTTAATGGGAAAATTTACCGTTTCCTGATGCCCCTGGTCCCTCCTTGCTCCTGGGGCCCCCTCTCCCCCAAAACTGGTGTTTAAGGGGTAATTTACTGTTCCCTGATGCCCCTGGTTTTCCCCCTTCCTTTGGGCACCTCAACCCTCGGTTTCTGGTGTTTTAAAGGGGAATTTTTCAGTTCCCGATGCCCCTGGGGCCTCCCCTTTGGGTCTTGGTCACCTCATCTCTTGTATTGGTGTTTTTGGGTAAAATTTTTCCCCTTCCCTGATGCCCCTGGTTCCTCCTTGCTCCTGGTCACCTCATCCCTCCTACTGGTGTTTAAGGGGTAATTTACCGTTCCCTGATGCCCCTGGTCCCTCCTTGCTCCTGGTCACCTGTCCCCCCCCCTACTGGTTTTAAGCGGAAATTTTTACTTTCCCTGATGCCCCTGGTTCCTCCTTGCGCCTGGTCACCTCATCCCTCGTACTGGTGTTTAAGGGGTAATTTACAGTTCCCTGATGCCCCTGGTTCCTCCTTGCTCCTGGTCACCTCATCCCTCGTACTGGTGTTTAAGGGGTAATTTACCGTTCCCTGATGCCCCTGGTCCCTCCTTGCTCCTGGTCACCTCATCCCTCTAGGCCTGGAGCCACTTCCAGTCGATGTTGCTCTTGCACACGTTATATCCTGAGGACAGGTTCTCTTTAAGGGAAATAATAGATGTTGAAATGCCAGATAAGAAGAATGTAAAATTCAAAGCAGGGATGAATTTCTCTGCCGGTTTCTTAAAATAATTGCATTTATTTTTATGCAGAGAACATGACCCCAGACTGTTCCTAAGATAAGATAATGCTCACCTTCAGCCTGAGCTTCCGCTGCAATCCTCTGAACTAACACAGGGCAACGTCTTAATTTTATTCTGCTAAAACAATGCTCCGTAATGAAAATAATTTTTTTTTTTTTTTTTGGGGGGGGGATTTTTTGGATTATTTTGTATCCAAAAAGACCTGCACATAAATTTTGCTTCCTCTGTTTTTCGTGAACTTGTGTGAGAGGTTTAGCACCCCTGTGAGGGCCCGTCGCATAAATTTTTGAGTCCTATTTTTGGGTTTTTGGACACCCGAGGTATGCTTAGCTCATATTTGTTATTTCTGCAATGTCTAAAATGAAAAATGCTACAATAAAGCAGGGCGTTTATTTCAGGGAAGAAGGTGAAAAAAAATCTCCGGTCTTGGCCTTTGTCCTTGTAAACAGATACATCAAGAAAGTCATTTGATTCTATGCCCCAATAAATGTGATAGATCACCGGGCTATTCAGTTCTGCAAAATAATGACTTTTATGGACCTAAGTAAATTTTCTTTCTTAAAGTGGTCCTCCACCCCGGGGGATCGCGCAAAAAAGATCCCTTCCGGTATACAAGGGGCCAAAAGGGCGGAACACGAACAATTCCCTTTTAAAAGGGTTTTCTATGACTTTTTTTGTCTGCTCCCCCCCTTTTCCCCGTAAAATAGTAAAACAACCCCTTTTCCATTGTTTGCTGCGCTTGTGTATTGGGTTATATGCAGTGTAGATGGGGGGTCTGGGCCCACAGGGGGGTGATTTGGGGGGCCCCCTACTGTACATGAAAAAATTACCGGGTCTGGACAAAAAAGTCCCTTTTTTCCACAATACTTTTGAAAAAAAGAACTGTAAAATGTAGTACAATACAAGAGAGTCCATATCTGATTCACCAAAAAGTCGTCTAACATATAACACGGGGTAAATTTGCTTATCCATATCCCCTCCCCCCAATACAATTCCCCTCCCCCCACATACAATACCCCCTCCCCCCACATACAAATCCCCCTCCACCCCCTACAATATCCCTCCCTACTACAATATCCCCTTCACCACATACAATATCC
>JAODAL010050532.1:0-27338 GCA_025379985.1 Phyllomedusa bahiana
ATGGGGACAGTATTTTATTATTTATATTCTTGTACATAGGTGCAGTATTATAGTTTTTTATATTCTTGTACATAGGAGCAGTATTATAGTAGTTATATTCTTGTAAAAGGGGGGGCAGTATTATAGCATTATTTTCTGTAAAAAGGGGGGCAGTATTATATTTAATTCTTGTCAATGGGAAACGTATTATAGTATTAATTCTTGTACATAGGGGGCAGTATTATATCAGTTATATTCTTGTAAAAGGGGGGCAGTTTATATATTATATTCTTGTACAGGGGGGCATATTTCCCTAGTTATATTTTTACATAGAGGGCATATTATAGAGTATATTCTTTACTAGGGACAGTATTATAGTATTATATTCTTGTACTAGAGACAGTATTATAGTAGTTATATTCTTTACATAGAAGCATATTTTAGTATTATATTTTTGTACTAGGGGCAGTATTATAGCAGTTATATTCTTGTACATAGGGGGCAGTATTATAGTAGTTATATTCTTGTACATAGGGGGCAGTATTATAGTAATTATTCTCCTGTACGTAGGGTGTGGAGTCCCAGTAATATCAGTCACCGTCGTAGGTGCTGTTTTCTCGTGGATACATGAGGTAGGAAGCATCTGATTCCGGAGCCGTCACTGATTTCTAGTGAAGTGACTGCCTGCAATTTCATGATTTATGGGTTGGCAAACAATATGGCCGCCCACACTTGTCGTAGGTGACAGACTCATTGTGATGCGGTTTTCCTAACTTTCACTAATGATAGAAAAAGCTTCATCACAGAACCTGCTTCCCGTGTCTCTGATTCTGAATTGTTACTGAGATGGGAAATGAGTCATTAGTCGCTTCAGGTAATTAGGGCTGAGCGCGACGTTTAGGATTTCAGTGGTTTTCTGCTGTGGAGTTTGTATCCTAATTTGCAGGTCCATAAAGAGTCCTCGATGTTCTGATTTCTCGTACACAGACCAATAGCTAAATCCTTCCCCGCAAGTTGATTTTTGCTCTCACGAGCAGGCTCTGACCCAGCAGAATGGGGCGCCGCCCTAGAGGACCGCTACTACAACAACCACTCCTTTCAGGTACGTTATTCTCATTTGCTGGAACAACAGGAGTGTTTGTACTGAGCCCAGTTATGGATCCTGCGGCTGTAAACGTCCCACAATGTAGATATGGCTTCTCAATTAAAGGGGTTGTCCAGAATTAGAAAAACATGACCGCTTTCTTCCAAAAACAGCACAATCCATACCACAGGATGTTTCTGGTATCACAGCTCAGCCCCATGACCTGTAATGGAACTGAGCTGCAATACCAGGCACATCCTGTTACAAAGGGGGCAATATTTTTGAAAGAGAGCTTCATGTTCTTCTAGTCTCGGACAACGCCTTTAAAAGGGTGTTCTCACTATAGACTTTGATAGAATATTGCTGGGATATTACATCAACGTCTGATAGGTGCAGGTTCCATCTCTTGACCCCCCCGCACCTGTCTAGGTAATGGGTCCTTTGAAAGTTTCGGCTCAGACTCTCAGCATTATTCTCCATTCTGTTCTATGTGAGTTCCCAGTGCACGGGCCACTGTGTTCTCTATTCTGTTCTATGGGAGTTCCCAGTACAGGGCAGCGCTGTGTTCTCTATTCTGTTCTATGGGAGTTCCCAGTACAGGGCAGCGCTGTGTTCTCTATTCTGTTCTATGGGAGCTCCCAGTACAGGGTAGCACTGTGTTCTCCATTCTGTTCTATGGGCGTTCCCAGTACAGAGGAGTGCTGTGTTTCTCCATTCTGGTTCTATGGGAGTTACCAGTACAGGGGAGCGCTGTGTTCTCCATTCTCCTCTATGGGACTTCCCAGTACAGGGGAGCGCTGTGTTCTCCATTCTGTTCTATGGGAGTTCCCAGTACAGGGGAGTGCTGTGTTCTCCATTCTCCTCTATGGGAGTTCCCAGTACAGGGGAGCACTGTGTTCTCCATTCTCCTTTATGGGAGTTCCCCGGGACAGGGAGCGCTGTGTTTTTCCATTCTGTTCTATAGGGGTTTTCCCAGTACAGGGAGCGCTGTTTTCTCCATTCTCCTCAATGGGAGTTCCCGGTACAGGGGAGCGCTTGGTGTTCTCCATTCTGTTCTATGGAGTTTCCCAGTACAGGGGAGCGCTTGTGTTCTCCATTCTGTTCTATGGGTGTTCCAGGTACAGGGGAGCGCTGTGTTCTCCATTCTGCTCTATGGGAGTTCCCAGTACAAGGGAGCGCAGTGTTCTCCATTCTGTTCTATGGGAGTTCCCAGTATAGTGGAGCGCTGTGTTCTCCATTCTGTTCTATAGGTGTTCCCAGTCCAGGGGAGCGCTGCGTTCTCCATTCTCCTCAATGGGAGTTCCCGATACAGGGGAGCGCTTGTGTTCTCCAGTCTGTTCTATGGGTGTTCCCAGTACAGGGGAGTGCTGTGTTTTCCATTTTGTTCTATGGGAGTTCCCTGTACAGGGGAGTGCTGTGTTCTCCATTCTGTTCTATGGGAGTTCCCAGTATAGTGGAGCGCTGTGTTCTCCATTCTGTCTATGGGGGTTCCCAGTACAGGGGAGCGCTGTGTTCTCCTTTCTGTTGTATGGCAGTTCCCAGTACAGGGGAGCGCTGTGTTCTCCATTCTGTTCTATGGGAGTTCCCAATTCTGGGGGGCGCTGTGTTCTTTTTTCTGTTCTATGGGAGTTCCCAGTACAGGGGGGCGCTGTGTTCTCCATTCTGTTCTATGGGAGTTCCCAGTACAGGTGGGTGCTGTGTTCTCCATTCTGTTCTTTGAAAGTTTTCAGTACAGGGGAGCGCTGTTTTCAGTCAGGACTCCCAAATAACAGAATGAAGAGTCGTATACAAGTCTGACCGGATCTCCAGTTTGAGCTGAAACTTTCGAGTGCAATATGCCATCAAAGTCTTTGGTCCAAAAATCCCTTTAACCTTCGTCTCTGCTTAATATTGACTCTATATTCAGCAGATAGAACGTCCAGTGGATAAGTGGAAACCGTCAACAAGCTGCTGTTGATTGATCAGTTACTCTTGTGTTGTCCTGTAAATCGACTCTCTATCTGACTCATTAACATATTATCAGCCCTGACACCTGACTCTTTACTACATGAACATACAGTGCGAGTGTTGGATGCTTAAAGGTGCTTCTGGCTGTCCGGGTGCTGATGTATAGGTTCTGGGTATATAGACAAAGTTACAGTAGGATCCATCAGCAGCTGTAAGCCTGCATGCTGACGGTTTCATTGCTTCCAGATTGTGACATCTGGCGGTAATGAGTTATTACCCTCTATCAGCCAGAATATAAAGCTGCTTTAGTTTGGCTTATAAGTAGGTAGGTGGGTGGGTGGGCAGCCCTCCCGATGTGTCGCTGCGGGGCACCTGCGTTGAGTCACATGTCCATGTCATCGGCGCGCTACGATTAAAAGCAATTCTGTGATTGAAAGTCTGTAAAATGCCCCAACCTGAGCCGCGCTGGAAATCAGAGGATCTGCTGATTACTTGTTGTGCTCCCAACACAAGCAGAGCCCTGACATATGTCACCGAGCGCGCTGCCCCCTCCCCGCTCCCGGCGCAGCGGGAAGACGGTTCGCATCCGACGCTGCTGCTGAAAAATGACAAGAAAAGCATCGATAGAAATCTCAGCGAAGAAATCACAGGAAAATTAGAGAGAAATGTATTAACCCTCGTGAGCCTGGAGGAAAATAGTCAGGAGGCACAAGGAGCAGCTCGGAGGCCGACACCTCAGACACAAGAGCTGTCCATGGCGGACGGTGCTTCATCCTCAGGGGGGGTGGAGAGCACTGGGCAGATTTTGGAAATGTGTACAACAAATCCAGTCTGTCCTAAACAAAAACCATCAGGGCGTAAGTACAGGGGTTCCTCCAATAACAATGGACCCACGATAAAATATATCACAACGGGCCCCCCTTTTTTGGACAACCATGAAAAGGTTTTTTTGCCTTTAGAACTTGTTCTTGGCATTTCAACAAGGTTGGTTCTACATTCCTTTAAAATTTTGTATATAATGAGGGGATCCCCGTTGGAGGTTTTCGGCTGCACATCCATGTGCGGATCTCATGTCCCATCCAAAATGCTAATTGATTGAGTCTGGTGCTTTGGGGGCATTTGATAGTGCTCATGCTTTTAAAACAGTTGGTATTCAGCTTAGACTGGGGCCTTACCTGTTTAAAGTCATGCAGATGGATTTACATTTTCATAAGGGTACATGTCCTACTCTTCAGTTAGGTGTGGCTTGCCAAGGGGTCATTTACAAGGTGGCCCAATGCCCAATTTAAAAATTTTCCCCCTGAACCCCCCTATAGCGTTTACAGGAAGGATGGATCCCTGCTTTTTTGTTTTGACCTTCTGATAATGAAGGTGCAGCAGAATCGGAGGTCCATACGCCAACTTTTTAAATCTACTACTGTCCATTTCGTGGGTTTCAAATTGGGTCCCTTTTGTTTTGGTAAAAAGGCCCAACGTGTGGTCTCTGTCTGTAGCCTCATCTGTAAGTTGGCCTGATGTTGTTTTTAGCCCCTTCCTGCCCACCTTTTTGTAACGTCTAATTTTGGGATTTTGGGTTTTTATTTCAAGTCTGCCCCCTCTCTCTACTCTGGGTAAATACATTTCCCCTTTCAGGTTACTGCAGTATGGGTTTTTCTTTTTTGGCAACGCCTCTCTAATCCGGAGGTGGGGGGGGGGGGGGGGGGGGGGTTTTGGAAAAACATGCCCTTAGCCTTAAATATTTGGGCATCGATGTGGGTTTAAAGGGTTCCAGCTGACCATGTCTATGCCCCAATGCACTGAATGGAGGGTTTTCTGATTGAATTAGTGTTAACGGCCCTTTACAGGGTTAATAAATGGCCGTAGTTTAATTATTAATGCATCAAAGGTTTTTCCTTATTAAAAACTCTGTATTAATGAGTCATGGTTATATTGTGTAGGCCCCTTCAGGATGGGGGTCTAAAGCCTTCTCTACAGTAGTGATCATGCGTATCTTTGGGTTTTAGGCTTCAAGGGGGGGTTTTACCTTTCCTGTACGTGCTCTTTCCATGTTTGTAGGGGCTTCAGGTATTGGTGGGTCATAGGTCCTCCTACATCGCTTCTACAGTCATGCTGGGCTCTACATGTATTTTTCAGGCGTATTAGTGGTCAGCTCCTTAAGTCATGCCCTCCCCCAAGTCCGTACTCTTCCTATATTTATATTAGTGGGCATGCAGGATTGGTGGTCTATAGCGCCTCTCTCAGTACAGTGCAGGTACTTTTCCTGTACTGCTCTTACATTATAGTGATGGTGCATGCAGTGATTGGCGGTATACACCTCTCTACAGTCGGGGTACCATGTCCGTTACTCTCCTACATGTAAATTGTGAGTGCATGCAGGGATTGGGGTCTATAGCGCCCTCTCAGTACAGTGCGGTACTACATGTCCTGTACTGCTCTTACATTAAAGTAAGGGCTTTGGGGGTGGGAAGCCCCTTTTCGGTCCAGTGGGTAATCCCTGCCCCCGACTCCCTTTTTCCCTATAGGGCGGGTTTGTTTAAATTCCCTTTAATTTGGGGCGGTATCTATTTTACTCTCTTACATTAATGATAGAGGGGTCCTTTTGGGACCTGGGGGCCAAATTTCCCTTCCATTTTATAAATTCATCCCAAAAGCCCGCCCACTTAATGTTTAGCCCCCGGTTTCCCTGTTTAAGAGGACGGTTATTATATTTAAAATTAAGGGGGTATTTAGGGAAATTTTGGGCCCGAATAAGTTTTTCCCTGATTTTCCATCCAAATGGGCCCAGAGCCTTGTTGAAAGGGCCTTTTTTTCCCCTGTCTCCTATTGGTTATAATTTTAAAAAGGGGAAGGGGAGGTATTATTCGATAATTTCACCCCAAGAGTTTTGCAAGGGTTTCCACAAAATGCAGGCGGGGTTAGACCCGTTTTTTCCTGTTCCCCTGCTTTTATGGTTAAAGTGTTTGAAATTAGGAAAAAGGTTATTTTTTTTGGAAAGTCTATTCCCAGGGTTAAACCACACCGAAAAGGGAAATTCCACCCAAACCATCCCCCAAGAAGGGGAAATGGCTGGTACTAAAAAAAAAAATGTCCTTGTTTAAAAATTCGGGAATAGGCCAAATACCCTTTGTCCTTGTGATTGTAGGAATCCAAAAAAGAGTTCACTACCCCAAAGGGGGTGTAAGACCTCCCGCCCTCCCAAAAGTGAGTGAAAAAAGGTAACTGAAAAAAAAAAAGAGTCCCCTGCCTATATTAGATGAGGTAACTCGCCCCAAAACAAAGTAGTACGCTCACCTGCTATATAATGAGGTAATGCCCAAATCAAAGTAGTGCACTCCCCTGCTATATAGATAGGCAATCGCCCAAATAAAAGTAGGGGGCAACTCCCTGCTATATAGATGAGGTAACTCGCCCAATACAAAGTAGTGCAGCTCGCCTGCTATATAGATGAGGTAACTCGCCCAAATACAAAGTAGTACAGCTCCCCTGCTATATAGATGAGGTAACTCGCCCAATACAAAGTAGTGCAGCTCGCCTGCTATATAGATGAGGGAACTCGCCCAAATACAAAGTAGTACAGCTCCCCTCTTTTTTAGAGAGGTTACCCCCCCCAAACAAAGTAGTACAGCTCCCCTGCTATATAGAGGGTAAAATGCCCAAACAAATAGTGCACCGCCTCTATATAGATGAGGGAAACCCCCCCAAATACAAAGTAGACGCTCCCCCGCTTAGGAAGGTAAACCCCCCTAATACAAAGTAGTACAGCTCACCTGCTATATGGAGAGGTAACTCGCCCAAATACAAAGTATAACTCGCCCGCTTATAGATGAGGGCAAATCGCCCAATACAAATATACAGCTCACCTGCATATAGAGAGTAAACCCCCCAAATACAAAAGTAGGAGCACCCCCTGCTATATAGATGAGGTAACTCGCCCAAATACAAAGTAGTACAGCCCGCCTGCTATATAGATGAGGCAACTCGCCCAATACAAAGTAGTACAGCTCACCTGCTATATAGATGAGGTAACTCGCCCAAATACAAAGTAGTGCAGCTCGCCTGCTATATAGATGAGGTAACTCGCCCAAATACAAAGTAGTGCAGCTCGCCTGCTATATAGATGAGGTAACTCGCCCAAATACAAAGGAGTACACGCCGCTATATAAAGAGGGAACTCGCCCAAAACAAAGTATACAGCTCCCGCTTAAAAAGATGAGGTAACTCGCCCAATACAAAGTAGTGCAGCTCCCCTGCTATATAGATGAGGTAACTCGCCCAAATACAAAGTAGTGCAGCTCGCCTGCTGTATAGATGAGGTAACTCGCCCAAATACAAAGTAGTACAGCTCGCCTGCTATATAGATGAGGTAACTCGCCCAAATACAAAGTTACCAGCCGCCTGTATTAGTGAGGAACCGCCAATAAAAGTAGTACCTCCCTGTAATAGAGAGGCAATCGCCCAATACAAATAGTGCAGCTCACCCCGCGTATAGATGAGGTAACTCGCCCAAATACAAAGTAGTGGAGCTCGCCTGCTATATAGATGAGATAACTCGCCCAAATACAATAGTCAGTCCCGCTGAAGAGAGGTTACTCGCCAAAAAAAAAGTAGTGCGCTCCCTGCTATATAGAGAGGTAATGCCCAATACAAAGTTTGCAGCCTCGCCTTTTAAGATAGGTTTAAATGCCCAAATACAAAGTAGTACAGCTCCCCTGCTATATGGAGAGGTAACTCGCCCTAATACAAAGTAGTACAGCTCACCTGCTATATGGAGAGGTAACTCGCCCAAATACAAAGTAGTGCAGCTCGCCTGCTATATAGATGAGGTAACTCGCCCAAATACAAAGTAGTGCAGCTCACCTGCTATATAGATGAGGTAACTCGCCCAAATACAAAGTAGTGCAGCTCACCTGCTATATAGATGAGGTAACTCGCCCAAATACAAAGTAGTGCATCCCCCGCATATTTGATAGGGGAAATCGCCCAAATTTTCAAGTAGTGCAGCTCCCCGCTAAATAGATGAGGGTTTCTCGCCCAATAAAAAATTTACAGTCCCCCGCTAATGATGAGGTAACTCGCCCAATACAAAGTATGCAGCCGCCTGCTATTAGGAGGACTCGCCAAAACAAATAGTAAGCTCCCCGCTATAGGGAAGGGTAACCCCCCTAATACAAAGTATACAGCTCACCTGCTTTTGGAGAGGGGAACTCGCCCAAATACAAAGTAGTACAGCTCGCCTGCTATATAGATGAGGAAACTCGCCCCAATACAAAGTAGTACAGCTCACCGCTAATAAGAAGGGGAACTCGCCCCCAAATACAAATATGCAGCACCCCCTGCTATATAGATGAGGTAACTCGCCCAAATACAAAGAAGTACAGCTCGCCTGCTATATAGATGAGGTAACTCGCCCAATACAAAGTAGTGCAGCTCCCCTGCTATATAGATGAGGCAACTCGCCCAAATACAAAGTAGTGCAGCTCGCCTGCTGTATAGATGAGGGAACCGGCCCAAAAAACAAATATGAGCTCGCCTGCTTATGAAGGTAACTCGCCCAAAATACAAAAAATGCCCCGCTCGCCTGCTATATAGATGAGGTAACTCGCCCAAATACAAAGTAGTACAGCTCGCCTGCTATATGGAGAGGTAACTGCCCAAATCAAAGTAGTAAGCTCCCCCGCAAAAGATGGTAACTCGCCCAAATAAAAGTAGGCACTCCCTGCTTATAATGAGGAATCGCCCAAATACAAAGTAGTGCAGCTCGCCTGCGTTTAAAGAGGGAACTCGCCCCCCAAATACAAAGTATGCACTGCCGCTAATAGATGAGGTAACCGCCCAAAAAACAAAGTAGTACAGCTCCCTGCCATAATAAGGGTAACTCGCCCAAATACAAAGTAGTACAGCTCACCTGCTATATAGATGAGGCAACTCGCCCATATACAAAGTAGTGCAGCTCACCTCGTAAATATAACTCGCCCAAAAAACAAATAGTGGCTCCCTGCTATATAATGAGAAACTCCCCAAATACAAAGTAGGCAGCCCGCCTCTGTTTTGAGAGGTTACCCCCCCCAAAACAAAGGAAATGCAGCTCCCCTGCTATATAAGAGGTAATCCCGCCAAATACAAAGTAAAAGCCTCCCTGCTATAAGGGTATAACTCGCCCAAATACAAAGTTTTGCAGCCGCCTGCAAAATGAGGCAACTCGCCCAAATTTCAAAATATGCAGCTCACCCCGCTTATAGAGAGGTAACTCGCCCAAATACAAAGTAGTGCAGCTCCCCTGCTATATAGATGAGGTAACTCGCCCAAATACAAAGTAGTGCAGCTCACCTGCTATATAGATGAGGTAACTCACCCAAATACAAAGTAGTACAGCTCACCTGCTATATAGATGAGGCCTCCCCTACAAAGTATCAGCTCACATGCTGTATTAGGGGCCGTGATCCTGAAGTCGGGGCCTCTTGTATGGGCCGGGGGTCCCGAGATCGGCCCCTTGTAAGGTCGGTGATCCGGGAAGCGGCTTTTTGTACTGGGGTTCCTGAAATCGGCCTTTGTAAAGGCTCGGTGATCCTGAGAGTCGGCCTCTTGTACGGGTCGGTGATCCTGAGAGTCGGCCTCTTGTACGAGTTGGTGATCCCGAGAGTCGGCCTCTAGTACCGGTTGGTGATCCCGAGAGTCGGCCCCTTTGTAGGTCGTGATCGGGGGAGTCGGGGCCCCTATTCGGGTCAATGATCTGGAGGTCCGGGCCCCAGTACAAGTTGGGACCCGGAGTCGGCCTAGACAAGTTGGGATCCCGAGAGTCCCCCTAGTACAAGTTTGGGGATCCCGAGACGGCCCTTTTACAATTGGTGTCCCGAGATCGGGCCCCTTTTACAGGGCATTTTCAGCAGTGAGTATCGGCCTCTTGTACAGGTCAGTGCAGGGACGGAGTATGGGACGGTTGATATCCGGGGGCATTTTTCATAGGGTCGGTGATCCCGAATCTGCCTCCCCTAGGGCGGTGATCCGAAGTTCCCCTTTGTACGGGTCGGTGATCCCGAAGTTGCCCCCGACGGGTCCCCGGGGATCCTGAGAGTCGGCCTCCCGTACGGGTCGGTGATCCTGAGAGTCTGCCTCCCGTACGGGTCAGTGATCCTGAGAGTCTGCCTCCCGTACGGCTCGGTGATCCGGAGAGTCTGCCTCCCGTCCGGCTCGGTGATCCAGAGAGTCGGCCTCCCGTACGGCTCGGTGATCCGCAATTGCCCCCCCCACGGTCGGTTTATCCTGCATTGCCTCCCGTCGGGGCGGGTGTCCCGCGATCTGCCTCCCTAGGGGGCGGGGATCCGGCCCAGTCTGCCTCCCGTACGGGTCGGGATCCCGAGTCTGCCTCCCCTAGGGCGGGTGGGGGTCTGCCTCCCGTACGGGTCGGTGATCCTGAGAGTCTGCCTCCCGTACGGGTCGGTGATCCGGCGAGTCTGCCTCCCGTACGGGTCGGTGATCCGGCGAGTCGCCCCCCTCGGGGCGGGACCGGGGAGTCGGGGTCCCTAGGGTCGGTGATCCCCCAGTCGGCCTCCCTACGGGTCGGGGTCCGGGGAGTTGCCTCCCGTACGGTGGGCGCCGTCCCGAGATCGGGGCCTCCCGTACGGGGGGTGATTTCCCCGGGCTTTTTTTTTGACTATTTCATGGATTTGACAATAATAATGATTTGTGACCGCACCAAGGATGTAAGTGACAGAAATGAAAGTACCCCAATTCTAGAGAATCCCAGGGACACTCTGGAGCCACAATGTAGCCCATCATCCACACAGTTAGCAGAGGTGAAGCACGACGCACGAGGGCCTGAGGTGTGTGGAGAGCTGATGCCCAGAGGTGCCAGATCCTAGAGTTTGGCTTCCCCTCTCCTGTACAGATATGAATGCTGTACCAACCTCGAAATCTGGAAGGGATGAGCGGTAACGATGGCGCTGCACTGTATGAGCGTTGTACAAACGGACAGCGCAGAAAGTAGTTATAATAATAGAGATGAAGACGACCTTTCCCCCCAGATCTGGAGGACACGTTCCGGTCTCGGGGCTGCGGAGGTTCCCCCCATCACTGTACACACATCACAGATAGAGAAGAAACTTTTATTCTCCGTAATGGATTTTACACGTTCAGCGCTCAGCGATCCTTCGCTAATGTCATTGCAGTTTAATGAAATGCACTTTCCAGCTCCTCATGAAATATGCAAGGCGGTGGCTGAATTAGACGTCTTAAGTTATGCGTTTTTCATATGCACAAATTATATCAAGATAAGAAAAAACGTGTTTTATTCTTAAATTGGTGCCACTTAAAGGGACCCTAATGTTAAAATTATGGCTTAGAAGATACGCAGCACCAGAGGGGTTTGGCAAGCACTTGTCCTCTACTCCTCTGTTGAAATCGCATATACTACAGGCCAAACTAATGTTCCTCTTTATAGGAGATGGTGAACAGTTGTTTGGCTGGGAGCACCTTCACCTTACAAATTGACCAATATTTAGGGGCAACTCTGGCCCAACACCTCCCCCCTGAAATGTCTGTATGGAAAGCAGATCACTCCTCCTATGCTGTAGCTCCACCCAGAAATATCATGACTCCTCCTATGTAATAGCCCCACTCATAAATATCATGACTGCTCCCATGCTGTGGTCCCACCCAGAATACCAAAACTCCTCCCATGCTGTAGTCCACCCAGAAATATCATGACTCCTCCCATGCTGTAGCCCCACCCAGAAATATCATGACTCCTCCCATGCTGTAGCCCACCCAGAAATATCATGACTCCTCCCATGCTGTAGCCCACCCAGAAATATCATGACTCCTCCCATGCTGTAGCCCCACCCAGAAATATCATGTCTCCTCCCATGCTGTAGCTCCACCCAGAATACCAATACTCCTCCCATGCTGTAGCCCCACTCAGAAATATCATGACTGCTCCTATGCTGTGGCCCCACCCAGAATACCAAGACTCCTCCCATGCTGTAGCCCACCCAGAAATATCATGACTCTTCCGTGCTTAGCCCCCCCCAGAAATATCATGACTCCTCCCATGCTGTAGCCCACCCAGAAATATCATGACTCCTCCCATGCTGTAGCCCCACCAAGAAATATCATGACTCCTCCCATGTTGTAGCCCCACCCAGATATATCATGACTCCTCCCACACTGTAGCCCCACCCAGAAATATCATGACTCTTCCAATGCCATAGCCCCACCCAGAAATATCATGACTCTTCCAATGCAGTAGCCCCACCTAGAAATATCATGACTCCCCCCATGATGTAGCCCCACCCAGAAATATTATGACTCCTCCCATGCTGTAGCCCCACCCAGAAGTATCATGACTTTTCCAATGCTGTAGCCCAACCTGGAAATGTCATGACTCCTCCCATGCCGTAGCCCCACCCAAAAATATCATGACTCTTCCCATGCTGTAGCCCCACCCAGAAATATCATGACTCCTCCCATGCTGTAGCCCCACAGAAATATCATGACTCCTCCCCTGCTGTAGCCCCACCCAGAAATATCATGACTCTTCCCATGCTGTAGCCCCACCCAGAAATATCATGACTTTTCCAATGCTGTAGCCCCACCTGGAAATATCATGACTCCTCCCATGCTGTAGCCCCACCTGGAAATATTATGACTCTTCCCATGCTGTAGCCCCACCCAGAAATATCATGACTCCTCCCATGTTGTAGCCCCACCCAGAAATATCATGACTCCCCTCCCATGCTGTAGCCCCACCCAGAATACCAAGACTCCTCCCATTCCGTAGCCCCACTCAGAAATATCATGACTGCTCCTATGCTGTGGCCCCACCCAGAATACCAAGACTCCTCCCATGCTGTAGCCCACCCAGAAATATCATGACTCCTCCCATGCTGTAGCTCCACCCAGAATACCAAGACTCCTCCCATGCTGTAGCTCCACTCAGAAATATCATGACTGCTCCCATGCTGTGGCCCCACCCAGAATACAAAGACTCCTCCACTGCTGTAGGCCACCCCGACATATCATGACTCCTCCCATGCTGTAGCCCACCCAGAAATATCATGACTCCTCCCATGCTGTAGCCCCACCAAGAAATATCATGACTCCTCCCATGTTGTAGCCCCACCCAGATATATAATGACTCCTCCCACACTGTAGCCCCACCCAGAAATATCATGACTCCTCCCATGCTGTAGCCCCACCCAGAAATATCATGACTCTTCCAATGCAGTAGCTCCACCCAGAAATATCATGACTCCCCCCATGATGTAGCCCCACCCAGAAATATTATGACTCATCCCATGCTGTAGCCCCACCCAGAAGTATCATGACTTTTCCAATGCTGTAGCCCAACCTGGAAATGTCATGACTCCTCCCATTCCGTAGCCCCACCCAAAAATATCATGACTCTTCCCATGCTGTAGCCCCACCCAGAAATATCATGACTCCTCCCATGCTGTAGCCCCACAGAAATATCATGACTCCTCCCATGCTGTAGCCCCACCCAGAAATATCATGACTTTTCCAATGCTGTAGCCCCACCTGGAAATATCATGACTCCTCCCATGCCGTAGCCCCACCCAGAAATATCATGACTCTTCCCATGCTGTAGCCCCACCCAGAAATATCATGACTCCTCCCATGCTGTAGCCCCACCCAGAAATATCATGACTCCTCCCATGCTGTAGCCCCACCCAGAAATATCATGACTCTTCCAATGCCGTAGCATTCACCTCTGTCTCTATAATTGGGATTTTCCACTGAGCTGAATACAGGCCACAGAGAATTTCTGTTCTGTTTCCCTCCTAAACTAGGACAAAACAAAAGG
The DNA here is from genome assembly GCA_025379985.1 of Phyllomedusa bahiana. Lineage (NCBI taxonomy): Eukaryota > Metazoa > Chordata > Amphibia > Anura > Hylidae > Phyllomedusa > Phyllomedusa bahiana. Next base: position 13,830 of record JAODAL010050532.1, read on the forward strand.
GACACATCCTATCCCCGCGTGTAATTATGTTAATTGTCCTCAGCATTTAATTAGTGACCTTTAAGTCTGGTACAGTGACACAGTAACGAGAAACTCGTTGTGCTTCCAGGGTCTCATCGTAGAAAGGACCTGTCTCCTTCATGTAGTGTAAATGCGGAGGGTCCTTGGGTGGGGAAACCTGTATCTTAAAGGGTTGAAAGGACCATAGCTGCAGACCTAAGCGGCACCTTCCCAGTTTAGCTTGGGTGAGGTCCTCAGTCTAGCAGACCCCGTCACATGCAGCCATAGTTCTGCAGGTACACTGCTGTCTGTGTACGGGTCTACAGCGGCTTATGCGTTATGGAGATCAGCATGCTGTTTCACAGAGTCTGCACTTCACAACTAGCTTCAGTCTCCCACTTCCTGTTCATGCTGTGGGCGGTTCTACAGCTTCAGGCTCCCACATCCTGTTCAGGTTGTGGGCGGTTTTACAGCCTCAGGCTCCCACTTCCTGTTCAGGCTGTGGGCGGTTATACAGCTTTAGGCTCTCACTTCCTGTTCAGGCTGTGGACGGTTCTACAGCCTCAGACTCCCACTTCCTGTTCAGGCTGTGGGCGGTTCTATAGCTTCAGGCTCCCACTTCCTGTTCAGGCTGTGGTCGGTTTTACAGCCTCAGGCTCCCTTCCTGTTCAGGCTGTGGTCGGTTTTACAGCCTCAGGCTCCCACTTCCTGTTCAGGCTGTGGACGGTTCTACAGCCTCAGTCTCCCACTTCCTGTTCAGGCTGTGGGCGGTTCTATAGCTTCAGGCTCCCACTTCTTGTTCAGGCTGTGGTCGGTTTTACAGCTCAGGCTCCAACTTCCTTTTCAGGCTGTGGGCGGTTCTACAGCAGTGATTGGCATATCATCTCTGCTATTCCTATCAGATCCTGTCACAGGGGCATTGGTGATGGAGGAGTATTAACAGCAGGGCACAAGGCTACAGAGCTCTAATGGGTTAAAGTTTGTTAGTAATAAATATAAACAAGCTCCAGTGCTGCTGATAAGACACAGCAGGAAATAACTTCACCATTCTGGCCACTGATACAGCAGATAGAGGTGGTCACTGGCCCGTCCACTGCTGGAGCAGAGAGAGGTGGTCAGTAGCCTAGGAAAACTTGTGTACACAAGCAGGAGATAGGAACTGTGAAATGAAGCGAAATCGGAACAACAATGTATTTGGTAATAGGCTTTGTTTATCTTTGCCTACATGTTTAATGTTAATTTACTTGTCTGGTGATTACTTTTGCAGCAGGAAGAGGAGAGCGACAGAGACAATGTGCTCCGGGAACAGGCGGCCACCGTGATACAAGCCGCGTTCCGTGGTCATCTTGCCAGAAAAAAAGTCCGGAGTCTGAAGGCAGAGTCTGGAGAAAAGTGAGTGTTGTGTGAAGGATGACGTAAGGACTGCGAAGAGCGGGAACAAAATCTTACTGTGTGACTACCTGTAGATGCTGCAAAGTGCCAATAAAATTCTTCTCTTTCTGCCTCGCTGATTGCCCTGCCATTCATTCTTGCTTTCTGTTGTTTCTCTGTGACCTTAAAGGAGAACTCCAGTCAAAGATGAAAACTTCTGTCTCCTTTGTAGCTTTCCTGTGTCCTTTTCTTGCACATATCAATGCTTTGCATTTTCTGCAATCACTGTTCAAATAAGGTTTCTACATTGTAGCAATGTGTGGTCCAATGACACCTATTTTCCACATAATTGCCAACCACCTCATTAGTATTCCGGGAAGTTTTTAGCCCCACCCTAAAAACACCTATACTCCACCTACATACTACTTTGTTCCACCCATGAATGTACACTTTCGATGGGGTTTGCATTATCCCACCCCTTTCATGTAATGTATTCCAGGAGAGTTGGCAATTATGATTTTCCAACACCGGAAAGATTTAGGGTGGAAGTGAAACATCTCTACAAAAATTGGGATTCATGTATTGCTGTGCCATATCTAACCTGCAGATGGTACCAGTTTTAATTGTCTATACAATTAAAGCACAAAGGCTGAGGCACTGTATGTCAAAATGCAGAAGCTAACTTCTGACACCTTGCAGATCATTGGGAGGGGCACACTGAGCATTAGACTGATCAGCCTAAAAAGGAAGTGAGATGTGTACAAAAATTGTGATACATAGACCTTCCTTACCACATGTGACTTGCAGATCGTACCAGCTTCCAATGAGATTTGGAAATTACTTTAAAGATAAATGAGACTATACCGTAAACTCACAAGCAGTGAGGCACTCTGCATCAAAATTTAGAAGCTCAGTTCTGACACCTCGGATACCGCATGCCTGTTTCATATATCTTTTGTTTTGCTCATAGGCTGCCATTGTATAACTATTAATAGGTTATTTATCGTGCAGACTGACCCTTGCAGATCATTGGGTGGGGACACACTGAGCATTAGACTGATCAGCTTAAACTGGAAGTGAGACATAGACAAAAATTGTGATACACAGACCTTCCTTACCACATGCGACTTGCAGATCGTACCAGCTTCCAGTGAGATTTGTAAATTACTTTAAAGGAATTGTCTCGCTGCAAGGAATGCTTTTATGTTAAAGATCTTGCAAAAACAAGTCTTTTTGCAATATGTGTCCATTAACAGCGTCCTACCTATTCCTAGATATCCCCTCTTGTATGGGCTGCATCAGCTCCTCAGGTCGCTATAGCTACAGACCTGTTCAATCTCCCCTGATAGGCTTCCAGCACTGGTTGCTATAGCTAGAGACTTGACTTCTACTGCAGCCTAGTAGAAGCCAGGAAACACGCCCCTGAATTCAAAATGAAACCAAGAAAACAGGACTGAGGTAGGATGAATCAGTGTAGTGAGACAAGGCCTTTAAGGAATGAGAACATATACTTTGTACATTCAGAAACTGAAAACTTGTGCAGACCTGATACTGCTCACAGCTGAGCGTTTGTTACAATTATATCTATGTAGTGAGACAATCCCTTTAAAGATAAATTAGACTCTACAGTAAACTCACAAGCGGCGAGGCACTATGCATCAAAATTTAGAAGCTCACTTCTGACACCTTGACATATGTACACAAATTGTGATTTCTGTGCTTACCGTACCACATGTGACCTGCATATGGCACCAGCTTCTATTTACATTTGTAAATTTAAAGACAGAAGAGTCCATACCATAATGGCACAAGGGCTGAGAGACTGTACATTAAATTCATAAGCTCACTTCTGACACCTCTGATGCCATGTGCCTATGTCATATATTTTTGGATTTGCTTTAAGGCTGCCATTGTATGATTGAGGCTATTATTTTTGCAAACTAAACCTTGAAGATCATTTGGAGCAGACACATGGAACATTAGGCTAGTCAACCTAAAGTTGGTGGTGAGGCATGTGTACAAAAATTTAGATATATAGACCTTCTGTGTCACATGTGACCTGCAAATGGCACCATCTTCCAGTGAAATTTGTAAATTGCTTTAAAGACAAGGGAGACTATACTGCAAATTCACCATAGGTGAAGCACTATACATCAACATTTAGAAGCTTATTTCTGACACCTTGCATGCCACTGCCTATTTCATATATTTTTGGCTTTGCTTACAGGCTTATTAATAATACAAATTTTAAGAGACTATTGGGAGGGTGCACATAGAAAATTATGCTGGTTTGTCTCAGACTGGAGGGATTGCACATATTTGCAGGTCTGTTATTGCAGGGCATTTGCACCCATGCCAGGTCAGTCTGTTTATTCTTTTATTGTTCTGGGTGGTCATTAAGGCACAGAAACAAATGGGGTACAAATATATAGGAATTAGAATATTGACAATGGCGGCCAAAATAGAACAAGTGGTGATTTAGAAAGACCTGGAAAAGTCATGTATTTCTCAGCAGAATGCACAGCCGGTGCAAAGCTTGGCCTGGTAACACTGTATTAAGGGGTTTGTATCACATTCTCTTTCATGGTATTTAGGTCCCATTCACATCATGTTTTTAATCTCCGTTCATATATGTATGCCGCAGCCGGTTCATCACAGGGCCATAGAGATTTATATTACAAACATAGTCCTAACTGGAATACATTTAATCGACTTACTAAGTGTATTTGCTTTATTGTCCGATGCAGAAAGTGTATACGTTTTTTGAATGAGGTAAACCTAGTCCAATTCGCAGTTAGATCACTATGGCATCATCACTGCCCCGCAAGATCTGTCCAGATAAGTTCTTACTTTAATCCCAGCAGAGAACAGGGACAAAAAAACATATTGGGAATGGGACTGTTTGAAATTAGTCACTATTCCTTTAAGGCCTCATGCCTTTTGATCCTACCTCGGCCTAGAAAAACTCTTCAATTAGTGGTCCCAACATGCTGAAAGCTAATCTTTGTAGTAAAACAACTCCTTTAACTTTAGGCTTCCAATTCCTTTTCAGGCTGTGGGCGGTTTTACAGTTTCAGGCTCCCACTTCCTGTTCAGGCTTTGGGCGGTTCTATAGTTTGAGGCTCTCACTTCCTGCTCAGGCTTTGTGTAGTTCTACAGCTTCAGGCTCCCACTTCCTGTTCAGGCTGTGATTGGTTCTCTAGCTTTAGACTCCCACTCCCTGTTTGGGCTGCGGGCAGTTCTACAGCTGTGGCTGACATTTAACCTCTGCTATTTCAAGCTGAACGTGTTAGAGGAGCATTGGTTATGGAGTGGTTTTAACAGCAGGGCAGAAGGCTACAGAGCTCTAAAGGGTTACATTTTGTAAAAAAAAATAAACAAGCTCATGTGCTGCTGGTAAGACACAGCAAGGTATGAGGTCCCCATCCCGACACCACTGCTAGAGCAGAGAGAGGTGGTCACCAGCCCAGCAACTGCTACAGCAGAGAGAGGTGGTCACCGGCCCGACCACTGCTAAAGCAGAGAGAGGAGATCACCAGCCCGGCCACTGCTAGAGCAGAGAGAGGTGGTCACCGGCCCGACCACTGCTAGAGCAGACAGAGGTGCTGGTGATCACCTCTCTCTGCTCTAGCAGTGGTCGGGCCGGGGACCTCCTCTCTTTGCTCTAGCAGTGGCCGAGCCGGGGTGACACATCCTCTTCCTGCTCTAGCAGTGGTTGGGCTGGTGCCCAAACTCTTCTGCTCTAGCAGTAGGTTGGGCTGGTGACCTCCTCTCTCTGCTTAGCAGTGGTCGGGTGATGCCCACCTCTCTTGCTCTAGCAGTGGTGGGCCGTGACACCCTCTCTCTGCTTTTACCCAGTGGTCGGGCTGGTGACCACCTCTCTTGCTATAGCAGTGGTCGGGCCGGTGACAACCTCTCTCTGCTCTAGCAGTGGCCGGGCAGGTGAACCTCCTCTCTCTGCTCTCGCAGTGGTCGGGCCGGTGACCTCCTCTCTCTGCTCTAGCAGTGCTCGGGTTGGTGACCACCTCTCTCTGCTCTAGCAGTGGTCAGGCTGGTGAACAATGCTAGAGCAGAGAGAGGTTGTCACCAGCCTGACCACTGCTAGAGCAGAAGGAGAGGTGATCACCAACCGTTCACTGTAGAGGATGAGAGAGGAGGTAAACGGGCCCGACCACTGCTAGAATGAAGAGAGGAGGGTCAACGGCCTCGACCACTGCTTAGAGGAGAGAGAGGTGGTCACCCGCCCGAACCATGCTAGAGCAGAGAGAGGTGGTCACTAGCCCGACCACTGCTAGAGCAGAGAGAGGCGGTCACCGGCCCGGCCACTGCTAGAGCATTGAGTGGTGTTCACCCGCCCCGCCACTTCTCGAGCAGAGAGTTGTGGTCACCAGCCCAACCACTGCTAGAGCAGAGAGAGGTGGTCACCGGCCCGGCCACTGCTAGAGCAGAGAGAGGTTGTCACCGGCCCGGCCACTGCAAGAGCAGAGAGAGGTTGTCACCGGCCCGACCACTGCTATAGCGGAGAGAGGTGGTCACCAGCCCGACCAGTGCTAGAGCAGAGAGGTGGTTACCAGCCTGACCACTTCTAGAGCAGAGAGAGGTGGTCACCAACCCGATCACTGCTAGAGGAGAGAGAGGAGGTCACCGGCCCGACCACTGCTAGAGGAGAGAGAGGAGGTCACCGGCCCGACCACTGCTAGAGCAGAGAGAGGAGGTCACCGGCCCGACCACTGCTAGAGCAGAGAGAGGAGGTCACCGGCCCGGCCAGTGCTAGAGGAGAGAGCGGAGGTCACCGGCCCGGCCACTGCTAGAGCGGAGAGAGGAGGTCCCAGCCCGCCCAAACTGCTAGAGCAGAGAGAGGTGGTCACCAGCCCGACCACTGCTCGAGCAGAGAGAGGAGGTCACCAGCCCAATCACTGCTAGAGCAGAGAGAGGTCACCAGCCCGACCACTGCTAGAGCAGAGAGAGGAGGTCACCAGCCCGACCACTGCTAGAGCAGAGAGAGGTGGTCACCAGCCCAATTACTGCTAGAGCAGAGAGAGGTCACCAGCCCGACCACTGCTAGAGCAGAGAGGAGGTCACCGGCCCGACCACTGCTAGAACAGAGAAGAGGAGGCCCACCAGCCCGACCACTGCTAGAGCGGGACACGGTGGTCACCAGCCCGACCACTGCTAGTGCAGAGAGAGGAGGTCACCAGCCCGGCCACTGCTAGAGCAGAGAGAGGAGATCACCAGACCGGCCACTGCTAGAGCAGAGAGAGGAGGTCACCAGCTCGACCACTACTTGAGCAGAGAGAGGAGGTCACCAGCCCGACCTTGCTAAAACCAGAGAGAGGTGATCACCGGCCCGACCACTGCTAGGAGCAGAGAGAGGAGGCCCACGGCCCGACCACTGCTAGAGCAGAGAGAGGAGGTCACCGGCCCGACCACTGCTAGTGCAGAGAGAGGTGGTCACCGGCCCGACCACTGCTAGTGCAGAGAGAGGAGGTCACCAGCCCGACCACTGCTAGAGCAGAGAGAGGTGATCACCGGCCCGACCACTGCTAGAGCAGAGAGGTGGTCACCGGCCCGACCACCGCTAGAGCAGAGAGAGGAGGTCAACGGCCCGACCACTGCTAGAGCAGAGAGAGGAGGTCACCAGCCCGACCACCGCTAGAGCAGAGAGAGGAGGTCACCGGCCCGACCACGCTAGAGCAGAGGGGAGGAGGTCAAGGGCCCGACCACTTGCTAGAGCAGAGAGAGGAGGTCACCAGCCCAACCACTGCTAGAGCAGAGAGAGGTGATCACCGGCCCGACCACTGCTAGAGCAGGGGAGAAGGAGGTCACCGGCCCGCCCCACGGGCTAGAGCAGAGAGAGCTGGTCACCAGCCTGGTTACTGCTAGAGCAGAGAGAGGAGGTCACCGGCCGACCACTGCTAGAGCAGAGAGAGGGGGTCACCAGCCTGACCACTGCTAGAGCAGAGAGGTGGTCACCGGCCCGACCACTGCTAGAGCAGAGAGAGGAGGTCACCGGCCCGACCACTGCTAGAGCAGAGAGAGGAGGTCATCGGCCCGGCCACCGCTAGAGCAGAGAGAGGGGGTCACTAATCTCAGTACGTTGGTTGGGGGCCAATAACAATAGAAGCAGAATTTTGCCATGAAAGGCATGGGTGAGTACATGTACATATGGAATTGAGTCTCTTTTGTCTATCATTTGTGATTTGATGTCTGATCAAATAAGTACATCACCTACTGAATGGCCTTGTCGGAGGATACATTGTGGCATTTATTTAACTAATTGGCCATGTTTCGGGTCACTGCGCAGTATATGCCAATGTCTATTAATGGCTCTATGTAAAGTATAAGATTCCTTGTCTTATGTAGATATAATAGTTATTCTTTCCTTATGTGTCTTTTTAGAAGGCAACAGAATGTCCTCTCTATAGAGGCCATTAATTCATAACCTATTTCTTCTCCTAGTTCTCCTCTATAAAACCCCCGGGATACAAACTTATCAATGAACTTGAACATATTAGTATAGTATTACTCATCAGTAGAGCAAATTCCTTTCGGGGTAATCGCCCCGATAAGGGCGGCCTCACTTATCGATGGCTCAGCCTTTAAAGCCTGATCATTCCCTAGCACAGCAATACCAAACACCATATTTATGCATTAATATGACAGGTATCTAAGTAAATACGACCTGGTCTTATGTCTTCCTCATGAATCCCACAAAATAATAATGTTTTGTCAGCACCAAATCTAAGATTGTCCTCAAAACCGCACCATGTGAATTGGACAATGTAGGATCACTCTCTGACAGCCCTCCTCCTCGTATGGTATATCCTGGTGCCCTGGAGACTCTGCCAATTATTGGGGCGCCTGTACAGTAGTTGGGGCCCAAGAACAATTTTTGAGCTAATCTTTCTCACTTTTAGAAATCGCCACATTTGCACAATGTGACTAGAACCCTCAGATCGCCACAGTCTCCATGTTGCCTAGCAACAACAGAAACAATAGCAGACTGTACCACTGCCAGTGAAGAAGGGGTTTCCGCCTTGCAGTATTGGCCCGGTGGTTGCCTGGCAACACAGCAAAGAGTGCATGAGCTGTAGGTTGTTCTGCGGAGCCCTGTTCTGGGTCCCCACAGCCGTCGTGTTGCCTAGCAGCAACAAAGACAATTCCTTGGTGGACTGTACCATTGTCAGTATGAGGAGGGGATGCTTTACATCTACACAATCTCAACTTTGCCTATAAACTCTACCATTGTCACCTGGGGAAAAGGTGAGGTCTATCGCCTAGCAACCGCATTGAGCCATACCACTGTCCCCTGAGGTCCCGTCTACGGACGTCATAAATTATTATCTGAATGTACCACAATCTCCGGGCAGGGGGTTTATGGATATATACTGTATATATCGCTACTATTGACATCTCAGGCTGCAAACAATCTGAATTCTGACATAAGAGACCAAAAAAAGTTTATAAAAATATTTATATCATTGTAACAGAGAGTAATTGCAGCCCCATGGACTCCATTGAGTATTCTGCTGCTTTTCTGTTAGCTCTCAGGCTGCAGGATCTCACTGCTACATTGGTTCCTTGTGTTTCTGAATTGCATTGTGGAAAATGTACGTGGTATTGCTGTCAACCTCTTAAAGTAATAGCATAAAACTAGACAAGAACGACAGATGATGCGCCATACGTTCAATTATTTTATCCATTGATATAGCGCTGTCATATTCTACAGCGCTGTACAGGGACTGTCAGTCACATTGCTCTCTGTCAACCTGGGGCTCACAGTCTAAACTCCAGATGAACCTGTATGTTTTTGGAGTGTGGGGGAAACCAGAGGAAAACCAGGTAAACACGGTGAGAAGATACAAGGGTCTTGCACATTTTGTCTTTGTTGAGATTTGAACCCAGGACCCCACCATTGCCCGGAACAGTACTAACCACAGTGCTGCTCTGTTCTAACCACTGAGCCACTGTGCTGCTCTGTTCTAACCACTAAGCCACCGTGCTGCACCATGTAACCAACTGGCCACTAGCTGCTCCTGTAAAAAAATAAAAACACTGAGCCAAAACCGTGTTGCACAATGTAACCACTGAAACCCACTATTTTGCAACTTTACAACCACTAAGCCACCGTGCTGCACCATGCTAACCAGGGAGCCACTGTGCTGCACCATGCTAACCACTGAGCCACTATGATGCACTTTACTAACCACTGAGTCACCGTGCTGCACCATGCTCACCACTGAGCCACTATGGGTGCACATTTTCTAACCATGAGTCACCGTGCTGCCCCCATGCTAACCACGAGGGCCACCATGCTAGCCACTGAGCCACTATGCTGCTTTGTACTAACCATTGAGCCAATGTGCTGCACCATGCTAGCCACTGAGCCACTATGCTGCTTTGTACTAACCACTGAGCCAATGTGCTGCACCATTCTAGCCACTGAGCCACGGTACTGTACCGTGCTAACCACTGAGCCATTATGCCACACCCTTCTAACCACTGAGCCACCGTGCTGCCCTACATTTATCACCGCGATGCACGCCTTGATGCATCTTGCTACACCGTACACCGATATGTGGAGCTTCTGACACATTTTACCCTCTAAGCCTTGACTGTGTGTCCGTCATCATTGTGTTGACAGTTTTCAAACAGCATCTTGCAGAATTAGTAATGTAGCTTTGGGTGTAAAGCAATGTTCATGTCAACATTATATTAATTTATTATTTTTTTTTCTTTAACAGGTTGTCTTTTCAAGGCCATGATGGACAACTGACTCATGGTGAAGAAGACAAAATGCCTGTAACAGAAGACTTGGGCAGTGAGGGCATGGCAGGGACTCAGGAGCATGGAGGAGAAGACAAGGTGCCCATAAGGGAAGACTTGGGCAGTGAGGGCATGGCAGGGACTCAGGAGCATGGAGGAGAAGACAAGGTGCCCATAACAGAAGACTTGGGCAGTGAAGGCATGGCAGAGACTCAGGAGCATGGAGAAGAAGACAGGGTGCCCATAACAGAAGACTTGGGCAGTGAGGGCCTGGCAGGGACTCAAGAGCATGGAGAAGATGACAAGGTGCCTATAATTGAAGACTTGGGCAGTGAGGGCATGGCAGGGACTCAGGAGCATGGAGGAGAAGACAAGGTGCCCATAACAGAAGACTTGGGCAGTGAAGGCATGGCAGAGACTCAGGAGCATGGAGAAGAAGAAGGGGTGCCAATAACAGAAGACTTGGGCAGTGAGGGCATGGCAGGGACTCAGGAGCATGGAGAATATGGCAGGGTGTCCAAAACAGAAGACTTGGGCAGTGAAGGCATGGCAGGGACTGAAGAACATGGAGATGACAGGGTGCCCATAATAGAAAACTTGGGCAGTGAAGGCATGGCAGGGACTCAGGAACATGGAGAAGAAGACAGGGTGCCCATAACAGAAAACTTGGGCAAGGACGGCATGGCTGGGACTCAGAACCATGGAGAAGAAGACAAAGTGACCATAGAAGATAACAGTGAAGCTCATGACAAGCAAGGTAGTGAAGAAGAAGGAAACAATATCATAGGAACTGAAGAACTTGAGGCTGTAGGAGGTCCGTCCTCTCCTGAGAGATCAGATACCGACAATACTCAGGAATTTCAGAGCCATGAAGTTAAGACGACTGAAGAACTACAAGAATCTGCAGACAATCAGGACAATGAGGCTGAGGAGCAACTAGAAGGTAAAAGTGAGGAACCTGCTGAAACCACGACCGAGATCACTGGAGAGCAGCAAGAAGACGGGGAAGAGCCTAGAGAAGAGGTAACGTCATAGAATATTCTTATAACCTTGTCCCTGATGGAGCTGAGACTTCTCCAGAAGACGGGCTGGGACCTCCATGACCAGATTACTAGACCCTCTCTCTGTCCTGGTCTGTGGCTTTGTGTTTTCATGGAGGTCTTGGGGACAATCAGCATGGCCACCATTACAGCTCTTTAAAGGGGGATCCGTAGATCCCGTATGTTATCTAAATCAATGTTTCATTTTGATTTGCAAAAAAAACCCCCAAATTTTTCCAACCACCATACAGCTGAAAAAGTGGGCCCGCAAAAACAAAAATTTTAAGAAAAATAGGAGAAATGTACGATAAATTGTCATGTAAACGTTTAAAATGTAAATTTTGTATGTATTTTATTTTTTATTTTAAATTTTTAAAAATCTCAAAGATCCCCCTATTATAAATTATTAATAATGAATAAATTATAAATTATTTTATCATTATTATTTTTATTTATTATTATTTTTTATTTATAATTATCATTATTATTTATTTATTAAATTTTATTACTATCTAATTATTTATTAATATATTTATTATTATTTTTATTTATTATTATTATATCCTTCTATTACTATATCTTTTTACTAATAAACCTTATATCATTAAATTTAATTTATTATCTATCTATCTTCTTCTTATATTTAATTCCACAAAAATTTTTTTAAATTTATATTTAAATCTTTATTTATGATTTATGAACTTCTAATCCATTAAATTAAAATTATCATTTTTATTTCTCATTTTGGGGATTTTTATTAATTATTAAATTATAAATTATTTAAAACCCTTTAAAAATTTTTAATTTTCATTTTTTCTATAATCATTATTATATTTTTTATTTAAATTTTTTTTTATTAAATTCAAATTATTCCCCTTATTTTTTTTAAAAAATTTATATTATCTATTATTTATGTTTATTTTTTTCTTCCCACCTTTTATTTTTTTTAAAATATCTATTATTATATCCCTATCTATCTTATTATCCCATTATTCCTTTTCTATCTCAAACTATTCCCCTTTTTAAACTATCTATAAATTTATATCTATAATCTATTTATCTAATTAATATTATTTATCTAAATTTTATCCTTTTTCTTTTTTTCCCCTATCTATCTATTTTATTCTACTCAAATTTTAAACCATATCCAAACTTTACTCTTAATTTTATCTATCTACAGATAAAATTTTCTCTTTGGGTACAATTTTAAGAATTTTTTGGGGGTCAGCCCCTGGGTGCATCCCTTTGTCCCCTTCGTTCATCTCCATCTATATGAGCGTGTTTTCTTCCCCACCCCGGGGGGCGGGGCCCCCCGAGGTGGGGGGCTCAAAGGCCACGCCTTTCCTTCCTCCCCCATAAGATATTCCATTTTCGCCCGTTATGGTAACAACAATATGTTTTCTTGGGTTTTTGGAGCCCAGTTGCATTTTTCCCGTATTTTTTTAATTTTGGGAGCAGTGGGGAATTGAACGTGAGAAAACGTAAAATTTTTTGGGGGCCTTTTTGAAATTTTTTTTTGGGAACTTTGGGGGGGAAGTGAAAGCTTTTAGTCACTGAGAAGTTCCAGGCTGAGGAAAGGAAGACAGGGGCCCGGCTTCTGACAACTCTCTTCTCGTGGCTTCTTTTGCTCTCAAGTTGCTACAAACAGAATCAGAACCGCTTCACCTTTATAGTTATAGGGGGAGGAGGGCAGAGACCCCTAGACTTAGACCCTGACACTTGATGGGGCATCTTCTGTCCTGTCAAAGCCATTGCCTAAAACTGGAATTATCTACCTAAAATAAACTTCCCTTTTCCCCGGACTCCGGAATTTAGAAGTGTAAGCCTGGGGTGCCTGGGGCCCCCCTGGAGAGAAAATTTGGGACCCACCGTGGAGATGATTTTTGGGGGCCCCCCCTGGAGATGAACTTGGGAAAACCCCCAGTGGAGAGAACTTGGAGCCCCCAGTGGGTTGATTCTTGGGGCCCCCAGTGGAATAATTCAGGGGGCCACCAGTGGAGATGATTTTTAGGGCCCACCGTGGAGCTGATTTTGGGGCCCCCCAGGGATTGATTTTTTGGGGGCCCCCGTGGAGATGATTCTTGGGGGCCCCCCAGTGGGAAATTTATTTTTGGGCCACCCGTGAAATTGATTTTAGGACCAGTGGAGATGATTCTTGGGGCCCCCCAGTGGAGATGTTTATTGGGGCCACCAGTGGAATGATTCTTGGGCCCACCCTGGGGGTGTTTTTGGGGCCACCCGTGGAGTGATTTTGGGACCCCCCCAGGGGTTGATTTTGGGTCCCCCAGTGGGATGATTCTGGGGTTCACCATGGAAATGATTCTTGGGGCCC
>JAODAL010050533.1:0-27338 GCA_025379985.1 Phyllomedusa bahiana
ACAGCTATATGTCGCCCCTCAGTACCCACAGTACCTCTGTACCTCTTAACCCAATGTATGCTTTAGAGTATGTGGGATTGAGGAAAGTAGGATCACCCCTTTCCCAGTATGTGCGTGTAGGGGGGACATCTAGCAGTTTGTTCAATTTCACTAAGTATGAGTTACTGCTATCCTCGGTATTTGTACAATTTTGAAATGGCACAGGCTCAGGGTTAGGGCACATGTAGAACGGGATTTGGCCTGTTTTTGGCGTTTTCTGTTTTTTCCACGGGCCCCAAATTCCGCTGTGGGGGACGAGGGTGCGTTTTGTAGGCGCACCCTTTCGCCACCTTTTCGGCTGCCCTCAATAAAGGGGGAGTGAAAATGGGCGGGTGTGGGTTCGGAACGGGGGGGGGCGCATTAAATTTCTCTGAGGATGTATGATTTCGGGTGGAAAAGTGCGGGCATTGCAGGCCTCGCCAGCCCCGACACAGACTGTTGTTTCTGGTCTAAATGATCGACGAGGCGATTTGAAGCGAGAACAAACATGAGGGAAAAAAAAAGATCACAAAAGAAATCTCGGCTCTCAGCGCCGTGCGGCATGGAGTATAAAAAAAAAAAACCTTTTTTTGGGTGTAAAAACATTTCAAAAAAAGAGTTCAAACCTTCAAAAAAATAAAAACCCAAAAAAAAAATTTTTTTCCAAAAATCTAAACGGCAATACATCGGGAATTAGGTTTCTTGGAAATTCCCGGGGGACTTAATAATTTAAACAAAAAAGGGGGGACATGCCCCATTATAACTATGGGAAGTATTGACCAATAAAAATTCAAAGGGGGGACAGTTCAAAATCGTAAAAAAAGGGCAGAAAAGAGTGATTGGTTAAAGAAGCGGGGTTTGGTATCTCGGCCAATCAGAGCGCGAGTACTTTCTCCATTGTGTTATGGGCAATAAAATCTCAGCAGCGTGCGGCAGGGGGAGTTGATTAAAAAAATCGTTTTTATTAAGTGTAAAATATTATTGAAAAAGAGCTGAAAACCATAAATAAAAAATCAATCCAAAACGAACGTTTTGCCGGACCGGCCCCTTTCGGGGAATTGCAAATAGAAAATTCCCGGGAAATACTAATTTCCCAAATTCTGTAAGCTCTTTTTTTTTTTTCTTGGTCGGCAGAAACCAACCAATAGAATGGAGGCGGAACCCTTTTTTAAAGTATGGAGAAGTATGGCCAAAAATCAAATTTTAAAAGGCGGGGGAACCAGTTAAAAAACAGTAAAAGGAGAAAAAGGGGTGATTGGTTGGCCCAGGCGACAGATATGAATCCACCAATATATGTGTGCGTTATTTGAGGGGGCAAGAAGGGGCATTGAAGGAGCCCAAAATTATACGTTATGGAAAAAATTTTTTCTATTAGTGTTTTGGGTTTGGGGGGGAAAGAGGGGCTCGTCCGCTTAGCCAATCAGGGGGTGAGTCCCTTCCCATAGGTTTTTAGGGGGGAAAAGAAATGCAAGGACCCTTGTTTGTGATGGCTAATTTAAAAAGGGGCACATTTTTGGGGGCCCAAATGGGAGAGCTGCAACGCCTTTAGGGGGTTTCTAATGCAATCAAAAAAAACTGCCCTGGCCGAAATCAAATGAAAAAAACCCGAATTGTCCCGTTTGATAAAAATGATCAATAATATGGGGGAAACGAAAAAAAAAATTTTTAATTAAATAAATTCAATTTTTATTTTTTTATTTTCGTTAGAAGACAAAGTTTGGGGTAAGGGAAAAAAAAAATAAAATAATTCATTGAATAATTTTTTTTTTTTTCTTTACCCCCATATTATTGTTCTTTTTGAATGTCCCCCCCTTTTTGATTTTGTTTTTGGTCAATACTTTCCATATTTTTTAATGGTTCACGTCGCTCCTATTTTTTGGGGCTGGTTTATTGCCGACCAATGAGAAGAGCTTCGAATTTGAATTTTTGTTTTTCCCCGGGGAAAATTTATATCCAAATTCCTGATGTTGCCCTTCTTGATTTTGGGAAGTGAATTTATTTTAGGTATTTTTTGGTAGGTTTGAGCTTTTTTTGATAATTTTTACACCTAAAAAAAGCGATTTTTTGATTAACCCCTCCCCACACGGACATGTTTAATGATTTCTGTTTTTTCCAGCCCTGTCTCGAAAGGGAAATACATGTTAGGCGAGTCCCTTCTGCCCCAAAGTCCCGCACTGCGCCCCACCCTGGCGAGGCGCAGGGAATTTTCACCGCTGTATGGCGCACCCCTCGGGCGGCGAATCAAAGGCGCAGTCCCCGCATCCGCCTAAGTCCCCCCCCGCCCCCTCCACACTGGGAAAGGCGCGGCGGATTTTAAAACCCGATGTATGAGCACCCTCGGCGCCGAATAAATGGGCGCAAATTTAAGTGCACTGACTCGGCGAGTTTTTTTTAATGTCGCCAAAGGGGCCGGGTTTTTTCACCGTTTTAAGCGTAATTGCGACCCGGGATTGCGCTCGCATTCCCGGATTAAAAACAAGGGAGGGGGGGCGCGGCCCCCCGGGCCTATGACTTGCATTATCCCGGCAGTATTGCGCCGGGTTTTAAATTGTGCAAGGCGACGAACCCCACTTTTCTCTATGAAATGTGGAAAACCGTAATTACGCGACGGATTGGAGCCGTACTTGCAAATCCGGCGCGCAGTACGGGCCAATCGCGGCGAAATAACCTGTGAACGGCACCTTAGTGTGCCCCTTTGGCAGCCGGAAGGGCTGTATTTTTCTGACAGTCTGGTTAAAGGCCCCCCTATTGTCGTCCCCCTCATTCACTTTAGGAGCTTCTAAAACACAGCCAAAAGCGTTGTTGTACGCCGACTATTTTGGAAGTTCCCATAGAAGTAAAAGGGAGGACGCCGCAAGTCCTTCCTCTTCATTCATTGCTTGCGACCCCGGTGAGCGGCCAGTGCGGGGTTTTTTAAACCCTGGGGTAAAATCTTGTAAAAAAAAAGATCTACCTTTGTCCTCCTAAATGCACGTCAAAAGCACATGGGATCTAAGTTGTTAGACATTTTTTTAAAAAAAAGAAGAAGGTTTGTATACAAAGTAAAAAAAAAAAAAAAAAACTTTAAAATTAGGGTATTCCTGAAACTGGATGACGCAGAACAGGATTAGTGTAATTAATACTGCATGTGAGGGTATAAAAACAAAACAGGGTGTAACTTTTTTTTTTTAAACATTAATTTAAAAAAAAAAAAAATTTTTTAAATACACAGCAGTGAAGGGAAATTTTAATTTTTGTCCCTGCAAAATTGGTTAATTTTAGGGAGGTTTAATTTTAAAATTAGGATTTAATCCCCCAAAAATAAAATCCAAAATAAAATAAAAATAAATTTTTTGTTTTTAAAGAAATAAGTATTTGATTTTGGCAAAAAATTAAAATTGCTTTTTTACAGCTTTCGTGTCATTCCCTTTGGTTGGAAACGGGGGGCTGCTTTTGGTTTTTGTTCTGCCCCCTTTTTCCCCCTCCCATGGCACCGGGGAAGCTACAATTTCATACAAGGGGGGGGGGGTTTTCTAAGTTTAAGTTGGTTGCCTAGGCTTGCAGGGAGGGCTTTTTTTGTGAATTTGCTTGGCGAGGGGGTAAATGTTCTTTACCCGAGTAAAAACTAATTAAAACCGGGGCGTGAAAAAGGATTTTTAACGGGACATGTTTCACCTTCCCCTGTCGGTTTAGTTTTAAAAGAAGCAAAACATAAATGTTTTAACCCCCCGGGGAAAGGGGGATGCTGGTAAAATCTTTTTAAAAGGGAGGGGGAAGCAGGCAAAACCCCCAGGGGTTAATCCCACAGTATGGCATGAAAGGGGCCTCCCTTCCCTTTACAGGATTTGGCCGGGGGGGCTTTAAACCCTTAAGGACCCGGATTTTTTTTTTTGTTTACCTTGTTTTTCCCTCCTTTTCCCTTCCAGAGCCATAAAAATTTTCATTTTTCCACACATGACATATGAGGGGTTTTATTTTTGGGGAAGAGTACTTTCTAATTTGGGGTTATTCCTGTAATTAGAAAGTTTTGGAAAAAAGAAAAAAAAATTCCAAGTTGACAAAATTGTGAAAAAAAACTTTTTTCGCCATGTTTCCGGTGTTTTGCTTTTACCCCGTTTAAACTTCGGTAAATATAAGTGTTATTTTTTTCTACAGTTTGTACACACTGGCAAAACAAACTGTAGGGTTTTGTTTTGTTTTGGTACCGTAAAAAAAAATTCCAAACATTTTCATTTTTTAAAATTTGCGGGCCCGGCGCCATTTTGTGCGGGAAAATAACTTTTTTTTTACTAAAAACCTACGGACTCGTGAGGGATTTTTTGCGGGCTGAAGGTTAATTTTATTGCTAGCGTTTGGTGCTGCGATTTTTTGATCACTTTTATTCCCCTTTTTTTTAGTGAAATGACCAAAAAAAAAAATTTTGCCGTTGGGATTTTTTCTTCTTCTCAGTTTCGCGTTTTTGGGGGTAAAGTGTTATATTTTTAAGATCGGACTTTTTCGGAACGGGCGATACCAAAAAATGTGTACTTTTTTTTATTTTAATGATTTTATTTTGTAAAATGAGGAAAGGGGGGTGATTTGAACTTTTTTAATACTTTTTTTTTTTTCTTTAAAAAAGTTTTTTTTTTTACTGTAAAAATTTGGTTCCCCCATGGTGCTTGACCATAGGGGACGAAATTTTTAAACATCTAAGCATTGCAAGAAAAAGATTAGACTGTACCAAATTGGCGGTTTTTCCCCCCCTTCCTGTTAAAAGGCCGGAAATGGGGCAAACCCGGACATGTCAGGATGGGCTTTTCCGGGCTCCCCCCTGCCCTGTCCGGGTGTCGGAATCATAGTCCCCGGGGGGTTAAGGAGTTTAAAAACCATATGGGTTTCCAAAGGTTTCCTTGGTGACTGTGGTCCCCGCTGCCCTTTAGACATTGACAAGTTTTCCCCCCCCCTCTCACCTTCCTTTTGAGCAAGGATATGCCCCGAGGGGGAGATTTTTTCATGTTGCCCCAGTTCGATGTAGATTGACAGTCATTTTGATTTTTTCCCTTTTCTTACTATTTTACCCGTTGTTCTTGCCCAGCATTTACTTTTTGGTTTTTTAGCCCATTCCCTTTGTGTAGGTCGTGAAAAACTTGTCCCTGACTCCTTAGAAAGCTCTTTGGGGCTTGCCATGTTTTAGAGGTTAGAGTCCCCACTGATTGGTTTGGAAAGGGGTCTTTTTTTAAGGGTTTATTTAAAACAGCTGTCTTTTTTAAAGCAGATAACAAGTTGATTAGGGCGTCTAATGGGGCTGTTGAGCCAAACTCTTAATGGGGTTGGGAGGAGACAAATACTTTTTTCTCTCGCAAAATGCAAAAAATTTATTCATTTATAAATATGATTTTCGGTTTTATTTTGGATATTTTATCCTCAATGTTAAAATTTAATACCCTTAAAATTTTTGATGTTCATGTCTTTTTCATGGGAAACTTACACAATCGCAAGGGACAAATAATTATTTTTCCCCACGTATATTTATTAAAATGATGCCCTAAAAAAAAAAAAAACTCAACCCCCAAAAAAACAAATCCTCAACTCAAACAAGCTTTGTGGTTGGATACAAAAAAAAAATTAAGCTTTCAAAAAGCAGGAAATAAAAATGAAAAATAAAGTGCGCTTTAAAAAATCATTAAAAAGACTGAATCCTAAAAGGGTTGGAGAATTTAATTTAATCACATAAGTATTTTAAAATTTTGATTTTTTTTTTTAGTTACAATGGGACAAAAACCCACTTGATAGTAACAGTTTTTTTGATAAACACGTAAGGTAATGGGTATAGTTCACTTGGGGGTTTTTTTATTGGATTTTCGAAAACACAAAGGGGGCCCCTTAACCCCAAAAAATGTAGACCCGAAAAACCTTTTTTTGGCTCCTTTTTCACTTTAAAAACCGGGGGAACCCCAACCAAAAATGGCCAAAAAGACCTAAACTCCTTTTTAAAGAAAAAAAAAGGGGAAATTAAATTTCAAATTTTTTAGCATTTTTGCCCCCCCGTCAAACCCCCTTTAGCGGTCCCCCGAAATGTCCCCCTTTTTCCAAGTATGATTTTAAAAATCAAAGATTTTCCCCTGGGGTCCCCTCCCGGCCCCACTGTTTTGCAATCTTTCAGGCCCTTTTTTTTGAAACGAGTGTGTTTGTCTTCGCCCGGGTCCCCGGGGTTCCTCGGGGGCAGACGCCGCAAAAATCACCCCTAACTCCCCCCCAGTGTGGGGGGGAAACCCAAAAAAAGATTTTCCCGCCCCCCATTTTTGGGGGTTTTAAAAAAACATCCCTTTTAGGGGGCCCCTCCGGGGGAAACCCCCCCCCCGGGGGAAGGGATGGGGGGGACCCAGCCCTGGCCCCCCCCCAGGGGCCCAAAAAAAACCCAGGGGCCCCATTTCCACAGGGCAACCCCCAACAGGTGGGGGGGCCCCAAAGGGAAAACTGGGGGAAACCAAGGTTTCC
The DNA here is from genome assembly GCA_025379985.1 of Phyllomedusa bahiana. Lineage (NCBI taxonomy): Eukaryota > Metazoa > Chordata > Amphibia > Anura > Hylidae > Phyllomedusa > Phyllomedusa bahiana. The sequence continues at coordinate 6,475 of JAODAL010050533.1, forward strand.
CTTTTTAATTGTACAAAATGGCAAATTAAGAAAAAAAAGGTTTAAAAATTTTTGCCATCATTCTTTTTCCCTGCATTTTCACAATCAAAATACACAAATTTGACTTTTATTAAAATTGGGCCCTTTAACCTTGGAAACAAAACTATCTGGGCCACTTTTTTTTGGCCGGGTTGTTTTGTTGACTATGTGGGTTTTGGTTTCCCAAAAGATACAATTATTAATAGTTTCTGTATGTTCAAAAAATCATAAACATACCCAAATTTAAGGGGAAAAACGTTTCCAGGCAACTGGGTTTAAAAAATTTTTAAACCAAAAAAGTTTTTTTTCTCCGAAAATAAAAATTAGGGAACCCGTTTTAATAAATTCCCCCATTTTGTTTCAAAACAAAGAGTTTTAAGCTTTACCACAAGACAAATTTTACAGATAAGGGGGGGTTTTAAAAAATTTAAAATTTCCCCCTTTTTCCCTTTTAATTTTTAAAAATAAATTTTTTAAAAAAAAGTTTTTTATTCTTTTATTTTCCATTTTAACCCCCACTTAAAAACAGAGATAAGGGGGGAATATAAAATTAGGGTTGGGGGAAAATTATTTTAAAAACCCCCCAACCCCTTTTCCTGGAAAAAATTAAAGGGTTTGGACAGTGGTTAAAAGCATTTTTAAGCCTTGACGGGTTTCTATTTTTTATTTTTAAACTTTTTTTGTTTAATTAACGTTTTTTACAAATAAGAACATGTGGGATTTTACAATTGGGAAAATTTAAAAATTTAAAAATAACCTAAAAGCAAGAAGAATTTGTAATTTTTTTTTAATTCATTTGTTTTTAAACATACTTCAAGTGAACCCCCGCTTTTTAAAAAACAAAAAAATAAATTTTTAAAGAAAAGGGCCTTTTTTAAGGGAATGAAAGAAGAAAAAAAAAAAAAAATTAGGGGGGGGGTCACATTAAAAGAATTAAACCGATGGGGGAAAAAAATCAAAAGGGCCCCGTTTTGAAAACGCTTTTTCCCCGAAGGGGCCCAATTTTTTTTTTTTTAAACAAAAAAATTTTTATTGAAAGTATTTTAGGATTTAAAAATAAATATTCTTTACAAAAATCTGTGTCTTGTGCCCCTATTCATTGAAAAAAAGACATTTAATAAAACAAATGAACGTTTTCATACAAAGTGTACAGTGCAAAAAAAACCAAAAAGATTAATATGAAGTAAAATTATCAAAGAAATCAACAAATTATTTTCATTTAAAACTTTAACTTCCCCCTACCTCCTTCCAAACCAAGCAGGACCCAAAAACCCGCCACAAAACCCTTTTTTTGATATTAGCATTAAAAAACTTTTTAAATTCCAGTGTACAGTAGAATCAAAATTAAACCAATTTAACCCGTTTGCTCAGGTACATGGATATTTTTACTGGCACAGTTCTCTAAAGATTTGATCCTTTAGAAAAAAACCAAAAGGAGTAACTGGGGTTTATCATGAACCCCTACTTTTTTTGGATGGTTTTTTTTTTCTGAAACCCCGCTTTTTCTAGCTTTAAAAATTTGTTTAACTTGTTTTCACCAACAACCCCCAGGGGGAAGCAAGGGGGCTCAAGTCCACTAAAGGTGATAAGCTTTTAGCCCCTAATAGACCAGGTAATACGTTCCTCATTTTTTAAAAATTTTCAATAGTGTTGAGCGAACAGTAAAAAGTTCTAGTTTTATTAGAACCTCGAACTTTTGTGAGTTTGGTTCGAAGTTCTATCCGAACTCGAACTTTGAACCCCATTAAGGTCTATGGTAGAAGATGTTCTGGTTAGTTTATACCTTACAGGTTACGAGAAGCTGGAATTGCCAAAAAAATTTGGGCTCAAAGAGTGATAGAAAACAATTGAGAGGCTAAAATACTTTTAATTCCTTTCAGTGGCTAACTAAAAGGAAATGGGGACAGCTTGCTAGCAGGGGTGTAACTATAGGAGGTACATCGGTGTGGTGCCTGGCATCCAGAGGGGGCCCAAAAGCCCCTTTGAAACATAGGAGATTTGGAGAAGGTTTGTTATACAATTATTGAAACCCTAAAACTGCAAAAATAGAACTTTTGGGCACTGAGTATGATTTAGCAAATCCAAGCACTCTGTATAATATATGAGAGTTACAGTAGGTGTTATGTGATCCTGCAAATGTCGTAACAGCTTCTGGGTATGGGAAAGATGCAGCCAGCAATACCAAACTCCCTAACTATTGATGTCTATGGAGAGGAAAATGCTATGTAACTAACTAAGAGCAGTTTGTACATTACAGAGAGTGAGCTGAAAATGGTGTTCACAAGGCAATACAGTGAAATATATATAACATGGTCATGTGATTTTAGTAGCAATAAAAAGCCCTACACCCCCTGCGAAGACGTTTTTGACACTTCTCTGTGCTCTGCACTGATTGGATGGCTGCAAAAGGTGCAGAAAGGTGATTGGATGGCCCCCAAAAGTGCAGAAATCCACTGAAAACGAAACTGAAACTGGCACGTAGAACTAGAAGTTTAGTGAATGAACAGTAAAATTTTCGGCTCGGTTCGAGTTCTAAAAATTCAAGAAGTTCTACTAGAACTTAACTTTTCTAGAACAGTTCGATCAACACTAGTTACAACCAAAAACCTAAACGTATTTAATGTGATAGAGCAACACAAAGTAGCAAGTATTAGTAAAGTCTCAAGAAAATTCATAAGTTCTTTTCCAAATATGTGCAATTGAAAAAAACTGAAACACGTGGCATGTATATTCAGCCTCCTACACTCTAATACCCCTAAATAATTCCAGTGTGACCAATTGCCTTTAGAAGTTGCACTATAAGCTCCAACATTATGGAGCTCCAACATCATGGTGCAGTGAATCCTTTTTGTGGGATACTGAATATCCTTACTTCCCTTATAAACCTTATCATATAGTGGAAACGCGTCGGGAGATTTTGGATTTAAGGATATCTATTACACCTATTGGCAAAAGTCAGGGAATAATAGGGGTACCTTAGGGTCAGCCATAGACTGGTGGGGCTGCCCTCATTAGGGCGATGACCCCATAAGTACCTTTTACGGCCTGATATAGGGTTGGGCAGGGATAGCATATACTTATGTTTGGGCTATATTGGATAGCACCTTTTTTCTTCTAGGATTGTGTCCATTTATTTGGGATCATCGGGAGAAATTGGTATGGTAAGTAAGCATATACATACAGATATATATATATATATATATTGTTTTGAGGTCTGAACTGCGCCACCTATTATAATAGGGTTATTTATCACTGCATATTTGTAACGAATGCAGGTAGTGGATCCGCTGGACCACCGCAAGCAATGGTGTAAGCCGTACCAGGGGACGGAATCTAAGTAGAACCCGGTTTTCACCAGAGCCCGCCGCAAAGCGGATGGACTTGCTGCGGCGGAGAACTACCAGGTCCGTCCCACTGGCGTGACTTGGCTGGGGTGGCAGCCAAGGCAGTGCGTGGTACAAAATCGTGAGTAACGTAGGCGAAGTCGGGGACAGGCAAGGGGTCAGGGCAGGGGCGGCAATGGTTCGTGGTCAAGGACACAGAGCGAAGACGGTTCGGAAACACGGTAGAACAGGATACAAGGCAGAAGAAGCTTTCTCTGAAGGCAGTAACGCACTAAAGATCCGGCAAAGGTAAACCGGAAGGAAGGGGGTTAAATAGGGTCACCTGCAGCCTTAAACCAATAATGGGCGTACTGCCCCTTTAAATCCGGAGAGCCGGCGCGCGCGGCGCCTAATGGCCGCCGGGAATGGCCACTCGGGGGCCGGAGAAGCGGGAGGACGCCGAGTGGGGCCCGGAGGGTAAAGAGGGCCCCACGGGCGAGGGGCTGGGGGGACCACTCGTGACAGTACCCCCCCACCCCCAGGCCTCCTCCTCTTTGGTTTGGGAGGGAACCGCAATATGAGCCCCGCGGTCCAGGATGTTTCCCTCAGGTTCCCAAATGATCTCTCCTCCGGACCGAACCCCTCCCAAATCAACCAAGAATTGCCTTTACCCCTAACGACCTCATAGCCAGATCTCTTTGACCGCAAATATGTTGGGAGGCTACAGACTCAGGAGAGGGAGGGACAACTTTTCTGGAGAAGCGGTTCAACACGACAGGCTTCAGGAGGGATACGTGAAAAGAATTAGGGATCCGCATGGTGGGTGGGAGTCGGAGCTTATATGATACTGGATTAATACGGCTCAGGATTTCAAAGGGCCCCAGGAAGCTGGACCCAGCTTGTAGCGGGGGATTTTAAAACCTGACATATTTGGCGGACAGCCAGACTTGGTCTCCGGGAGTAAAGATTGGGCTGGTCTCCTCTTCCTGTCCGCCGGGCCTTCATACGGGGCAGCAGCACGCTGCGGGGGACTGACGAGTCTGCCTCCAGATGCCAGATAAGTCGTGGACCAAGGCATCTACAGAGGGCACCTCGGAGGAGGAGGGCAGAGGGAGAGGGGGGCGGGGATGCCGACCATATACAACAAAAAAGGGAGACGCGCCCGAAGCCCCGGAATCCAGTGAGTTGTATGAGAATTCGGCCCAGGGTAGGAGGTCGGCCCAATCATCCTGGCGAGCAGAAACAAAATGACGTAAGTAACTGCCAGAATCTGATTGACCCTCCTCTACCTGCCCTTAGATTGCGGAGGGTTTAGGATGAAGAAAAGTCAATTCACCTTGCAATCGGGAGCAGAGGGGCCGCCAGAACTTGGACACGAACTGAAACCCCACGAACCGAGACGATGTGCTGGGGCAGGCCGTGCAGGCGGAAGAATGGGGACTAAAAGACAGGGAGGCAAGACGTGGTGCGGAAGGTAACCCGGGCAGTGGGACGAAGTGTGACATCTTCGAAAACCTATCCGTAATGACCCAGATCACGGTGTTACCCGAAGAGGATGGAAGGTCGGTGATGAAATCCATCGCCACATGGGACCATGGAGTACTGGGTGTAGGCAGGGGTAGCAGCAGCCCGGAGGGGCCGTGGCGGGGCACCTTATTCCGGGCACAAGTGGCACAGGCATCCACGAAGTCCTTAGTATCTTTAGCCAGCCCTGGCCACCAGTAAAACCGAGAGATCAATTGGAACGATCTGCGGGCCCCCGGATGTCCTGTCAACAACGAGCAGTGTCCCCAATTCAGGGTTTCCCTCTTGCGCAGAGATGGCCGAACGTAGGTTTTGCCAGGAGGTATCTGCCAAGGAGGACAGGTGCTGCTGGGTTCAGGCGTTCCGTGGGTATTTTGTGTTGGGGCTGCGGCTCCTCTCCAGTGACGTCAGATGCGCGAGAGGAGCATTGCCCTGATGTTCTTTTTAGGCAGGGCGTAAATGGATCCGGAATTTCAAATCTAGAAAAGAAAAGAGACCACCGTGCTTGCCGGGGATTGAGGCGCTGGGCCGACTGGAGATACTGAAGATTTTTGTGATCCTTTAAATTTCCCTCGAAAGGATGACGAGCTCCTCTAAAGATGCCGCCACTCTTCCAGGGCCATCTTGATTGCGAGTAATTCTCGGTCCCCAATAGCATAGTTCCTCTCCGCCGACGAGAAGGTCTTAGAGAAGAAGCCGCAGGTGGTAGATTTCCCGTTGGGACCCTTCTGAGTAAGGATAGCTCCGGCCCCCAAAAGAAGAGGCATCCCCCCTCCAAAGGAAAGTTTATGGGCGTGACAAAATAGGTGCGGGAAACAAAGGCCCACTTCAAATCTGAGAAGGCTCTTCGGCCGCCGGTGGCCAACATTTGGGATTAGCCCTTTTTTCCCGTGAGGGCCACAATAGGGGCCACCAGAGTAGAGAAATGAGGTATAAACCCGTCGATAATTAATTCGCAAAGCCCAAAAAACTTGAATGGCTCGAAGTCCAACAGGTCGTGGCCATTGCAGGATAGCAGACAGCTTAGTGGGATCCATTTGTAGACCTCGGTCGGGACGATGTAACTGAGGAAAGGCAGACTGGTTTGGTGAGAACAAACACTTCTCTAATTTGGCGTTTCAGGCGGTTGCTGCGAAGGCGTTGCAGGACCTAGGCGTACCTGGATAGATGGGTCCGAGGTCAGGGGAGAAAACCAGGATGTCTCCAGGTAAACGATGACACAGGTGTAGAGCAGGTCCCTGAAAAATGTCGTTACGAACTCTTGAAAGACCGCGGGGGCATTGCACAGCCACGAATGGCATTACCAGATACTCAAAATGGCCGTCGCGGTATTGGAAGCAGTCTTCCCCTCATCTCCCCTCACGGATTCTGATGAGATTATTTTGCCCCGCGCAGGTCCAATTTGGAGAACACTTGGCTCCCTGTAGACCCTCAAAGAGTTCCGTAATTAGTGGCAACGGGTTACCGTTTTTTTACGGTAATCTGGTTCAGAACCCGGTAGTCGCGATGCAAGGGCGGAGAGAACCATCCTTCTTCTGTACGGAAAAAAAACCCGGCTCCAGCGGGGGATGGGGGACTTGCGAATAAAAACCCTTTTGCAGGTTCTCACGGATATAGTCCGACATGGCCTGAGTCTCTGGGGCTGGACAACGGGTTTAAAATCTGCCCGAGGAGGACTGGCCCCAGGAAGGATGTCAATGGGACAGTTTTTAGGGGCGATGAGGAGGAAGGGGATTCGGCCTGTTTCTCCGAAAAAAGCGTCCGCGTAGTCCCGGTATTCTGTGGGAAGAAACCTGGCAGAGCCCTGCAAGACAGATGAGGTGGAATGGCCCGGACTGGCCGCCGAACTGAGAGACAGCGATTTCTGGCAGTTGGGGCCCAAGCGTTAGAACTCCCCGGTCTCCCAGTTGAGGGTCGGGGCATGGAGCTGCAGCCACGGAAGACCCCAAGAGGATCGCCGAGGCGTGACCGAGGGAGGACATAGAAGGTGATCTTCTCCTTGTGAAAGCCCCCTTCGCGGAAGGGACAATGGCTTGGGTTACGTGCCGAATGGCCTCACTAAGAAGCTCGCCACTCACGGAGGATATCACCAGGGGCTTCTCCAGACGGGTCACCGGAAGGCGATACTGGGACACCAGGGCGGCGTGAATAAAGTTCCCGGCGGATCCAGAATCCAGAAAGGCGGGTACCCGAAAAGTGAGTCCGGCACCAGACGAGACCTCAACCTCCATATTAAGGCGTGGAGGAGGAAAGTGTTCACACCTAGGGACGCCTCTCCCACATAACCTAGGTGGCGGGCGTTTCCCTGGGGGTGGGGCAACCATTGCAAAGTGATCCGGGCTGGCACAGTAAAGGCACAATTTCTCTGCCGACGGCGGGACAGCTCCCCGTTCGGACAGATGTGCCCAGTCCACCGGCATGGGTTCTTCACTGGTTAGGGATCGGAAGTGGACCCGGGTGTGGTCTTTGGAAGACCGGGGCCAGGCGAGGCAGACGGCGTGGTCGAGCGAGTTCACGTTCCTGGCGTAGTTCCTCTTGCCGCTCGGCGAAGCGAACATCGATCCGAGTAGCTAGGTGGATCAGCTCGCTTAGGGAAACGGGATCTCTCTAGCCTTAGGGTCCTTAACTCTTTCCGGACAAGCCCTTTTTTTAAAGTGGCACATAGTGCGGCGTCTTCCAGGTAAGCTCTGATGCCAGGGGTCCGAAAAACGAACTGCGTAGTCGCCGACCGAGGAGTCAGACTGTCGAAGTGTCAGTAGAGCGGTCTCTTGAGAGGAGGACCGTGCCGGCTCTTCAAAGACACTGCGGAACTCTGAGAGGAAAGCCTGTAGGTCCGTCGTCCCCCGGATCGCCCCGGTCCCAGAGAGGGGTGGCCCAAGCTAGAGCCTTCCGGACAGGGAGACTGACCACGAAGGCCACCTTAGAACGTTCAGTGGGGAATTGACCAGCCATCAAAATCAACGGGCATCGAGCACTGGGTAATAAATCCCCTGCACAGTTTGGAGTCCCCGTCAAACTTGTCAGGGTATGGTAAGCGTAGCGAGAAGTCCGGGTGCTGGCGGAGGTTTTTTTGCCACAGGAGGAGGAGTCGGCGGCTGTTGGTTAGCCAGGAGCTGCTGCATCATGGCGGACAACTGGTTCAGCTGCTGGGCTTGTTGCGCGAGTTGATGTTACTGCTGAGCCACTATCGCCGTGAGATCCGGTTCACGGGCAGAGGTACCTTGGCGGGATCCATGGCCGGATCTTACTGTAACGAATGCAGGTAGTGGATCCGCTGGACCACCGCAAGCGATGGTGTAAGCCGTACCAGGGGACGGATTCTAAGTTAGACCCGGTTTTTCAAACCCGAGCCCGCCGCAAAGCAGGGGTGGACTTTCTGGGGGCGGAGAACTACCAGGGCGTCCCACTGGCGTGACTTGTTGCGGTGGCAGCCAAGGCAGTGCGTGGTACAAAATCGTGGAGACGTAGGCGAAGTCGGGGACCAGGCAAGAGGTCAGGGCAGGCGGCAATGGTTCGTGTCAAGACACAGAGCCCAAGACGGTTCGGTACACGGTAGACAGGATACAAGGCAGAAGAAGCTTTCTCTGAAGGCAAATAACGCACTAAAGATCCGGCAAAGGTGACCCCGGAAGGGAAAGGGGGGTTAAAATAAGGGTCACCTGCAGCCTTTAAAAAAATAATGGGCATAAATGCCCCTTTAAATCCTGGAGAGCCGGCGCGCGCGCGCCTAAGGCGCGGGCAAAGCGCCATCCGGCCGGCCAGGAGAACGGGAGGACGCGGGAGCGCGGAGAAAGGGAAGGGGCAGCCGGGACCCGACCCGCGGGACCGGCAGGGGCCGCCGGCCCCGGCGGGTGGCCGCACGAGTGCGCCCGCAGCCCGGGGCGAGGGGCTGCGGGACCACTCGTGACAATATTATTATAGGAGTAATTATCAATAAAAGGGGATTTGTATTCTTGTGAGATTTTTTAATAGTATGTAATAAAAATTGTCTTATTGGGATTTTTTCATGCTGGGATAAACACTCCTGATGTCTGATTGATGCAGGTCTCAGATCTAGGACCCACACCTGTTTGTAGAACAGGGTTCTCCAGCCAATCTGCTAAGGTGGCTACTGCAGACAAGGAGTAAATGGAAAGGAAACTAGGTAACAGGAAACATTTTTTTCAGGAAAGTGTAGACATAAATGCTCTAGAAATTAAGACATTTAAAGGGTAATCCAGAAAATTTAAGCAACTGCAGGAAAAATGTCACTATGCAGACTATGCACTATCCACCCCTTCAGTTCACGAATGGACCCGTTCTGAGAAGGACACTAAATTTTGTATGCGAGTCTCAGTTTTACTTTTACTTCCCTCTTGGCTCTAAATATAAAACTCATGATGTATGTGAAATGCTGGAGACATGTGTCAGTAACCGAGTCTCATAGGAATTTGGACGCCATGGCCTTGGTTATGAGACCTGTAGAAAATTTCTCCTTCCTCTGTGACTGATGGTGAACATTTTTCCACACTGAAAATTCATGACAGTTCACAGTCCAGTACATTTACATGGGGCTTTCAAAAACCACATGTAGTGGGAAAAAACCACGTTGAAATCTGGGTATGCACTGATTTATGTTTGGACATATCTTATCTATTTACTTCTCTGAATCCACAATGGAGGAGCACCAAGGAGAGAGGTGCTGTGTTAGGCTTAGTGCAAGCACATTATCCTCACTCATCTTGAAAGATCAAAACTGTCATGAAAATGTAACCTATCCTTTTATAATCTATCCTTTTAGTATTACTCAGATCTCTCCTTATGCACTCCTCTATTACTATAATGAGGGTAAGCATGGGTTCTCAATTTGTTTATGGCTGTGTTGCTGGCATCTGTAGAGACACCATCAAAAAACAGTATCCCAACATGTACCGTTTAAGAGCCATAGAAAACATTAGAGCAACGCACAGTCTTGTTTGGACTATTTTGCTCTGCAGAATGTACAGTACGTATGGAAAGTATTCAGACCCCTTTAAAATTGTCTCTCTTTGTTTCATTGCATCCATTTGGTAAGATCAAAAAAGTTCATTTTTTTGCTCATTAATGTGCACTCTGCACCCATCTTGAAAGGAATACAGAAATGTAGATGTTTCTGCAAATTTATTAAACAAGAAAAACTGAAATATCACATGGTCATAAGTATTCAGACCCTTTGCTCAGTATTGAGTAGAAGCACCCTTTTAAGCTAGTACAGCCATGAGTCTTCTTGAGAATGAAGCAACATGTTTTTCACACCTGGATTTGGGGATCCTCTGCCATTCTTCCTTGCAGATCCTCTCCAGTTCCCTCAGGTTGGGTGGTGAACGTTGGTGGACAGCCATTTTCAAGTCTCTCCAGAGATGCTCAATTGGGTCTAGGTCAGGGCTCTGGCTGGGCCAGTCAAGAATGGCACAGAGTTGTCCTGAAGCCACTGCTTTGTTATTTTAGCTGTGTGCTTAGGGTCATTGTCTTGTTGGAAGAAGAACCTTCGGCCCAGTCTGAGGTCCAGAGCGTCTGGTAGAGGTTTTCATCCAGGACATCTCTGTACTTGGCCGCATTCATCTTTCCTTCAATTACAACCAGACGTCTTGTCCCTGCAGCTGAATAACACCCCCATAGCAGGATGCTGCCACCGCCATGTTTCACTGTTGGGATTGTATTGGGCAGGGGATGAACAGTGCCTGGTTTTCTCCACACATACTGCTTAGAAATAACACCAAAAAAATCAATCTTTGTCTCATCAGACCAGAGAATCGTATTTCTCATAGTCTGGGAGCCCTTCATGTGTTTTTTTTGGCAAAATGTATGCAGCTTTCATATGTCTTGCACTCAGGAGAGGCGTCCATCGGCACACTCTGCCAAAAAGCCCCGACTGGTGGAGGGCTGCAGTGATAGTTGACTTTGTGGAACTTTCTCCTATCTCCCTACTGCATCTCTGGAGCTCAGCCACACTGATCTTGGGGTTCTTCTTTACCTCTGTCACCAAGGCTCTTCTCCCATGATTGCTTAGTTTGGCTGGACGGCCAGGTCGAGGAAGAGTCGTGGTCGCCCCAAACTTCTTCCATTTTAGGATTATGGAGGCCACTCTGCTCTTAGAAACCTTGAGTACTGCAGAAATTCTTTTGTAACCTTGGCCAGATCTGTGCCTTACCACAATTCTGTCTCTGAGTTCCTTGGGCAGTTCCTTAGACCTCATGATTCTCATGAGCTCTGACATGCACTGTGAGCTGTGAGGTCTTATATAGGCGGGTGTGTGCCTTTCCTAATCAAGTCCAATCAGTGTAATTAAACACAGCTGGACTCCAATGAAGGAATAGAACCATCACAAGGAGGATGATAATGAAATTGTCATCATGTGATTTAAATAGGATTGTCACATCAAAGGGTCTATATACTTATGAACATGTGATATTTCAGATTTTCTTTTTTATTAAATTTGCAAAAATATCTACATTTCTGGGGATTTTTCTTTCAAGATGGGGTGCAGAGTGAACATTAATGAGCAAAAAAATTTACTTTTTTGATCTTTCCAAATGGCTGCAATAAAACTGAAAAATGTAAGGGGTCTGAATACTTTCCGTACCCACTGTACTTGTTTTAGGTGCTGGACATAATAGTGTTGTCTGCTACACTCTTGTATCTGGCACATAAAGCTTGTATGATCGAGAAATGGGGCCAACTTAGCCACAAAAAGTTTGTTCTTTTGTTTTGTAAGGCTCTCCTGTAGTATTTATAGTCTTTCATTGCTATATGTAATGGAGCCAAAAACGGTCTAACATAGAAGAGCAGTGGCAGGGAATTCACATGGAATACAGCTGCACTGTAGCCTGTCAGAACTAAATCCAGTCACTGTTTATAGTATATGTGCTGTATTTCATGAATGGAGAGCCAAAAAGTCACGATGCCTACATCTTCTGAGGCCTGGTTGCAGTTTCGACTGATACCATGATCTTTTTATAGCACTGCTACGTGTGGCATGTGACACCTGTGAATATCCTGGAGCTTTTTATCATATTACTCGTTTGTTCTCTTTGAGAATAAGCTTGCTTCATATGGAAACCCTTGTGATCTTATCCATGGGTTAGTAAACCTCTCTATAGGTTGAATCACTTTTTTCCTCAAGTCATCCTCTTCATTTTGATTTTTAAAAATTCTGTTATATCTGTTAATAGGAAAGACGGTTGATAATTAGTAAGTTTACCATTACACTTTACCATTCAACTTTTATAGAGGTCTGAATGACAAAAAACCAAGAGAAAAGTACTCCACTCCCAAGACACTGTACACTAGTTGAATTGCAAGCAATTGCTAACATCCAGAACATGGAAGAAAAATCCAGCACAGGTGGATTAACATCTGTCAACCTATATTAAATACAGTTAACACCACCATATTTGGTATTACATGCTACCACTTACATGTTTCGAGCCAACTTGGCTCATAGTCAGAACTGGGTAGACAATGGTGCAATTACCTATACCTAGCTATGACTAAGAGCCTAGTCAGCTCCAAACCTGTAGTTTGGAATGCCAGCATAGGGTTTTTAACAGGATTTAAATCCCCTGGTGCTGAATTTTACAAATACATTCAGAATTTTTTTTTTTTTACTCACAATACTTTGTAACTGAATTAGGGGTAAAGCTAAATGGGTATTCCCATCATAGACTTTGATGGCATATCAATAGGATGTGCTATCAAAGTATGATCAGTGCAGGTCCCAACTCTGAGACCTGCACCTATCTTGGGAATGGTCTCCTGGAAGTGTTGGCTCAGAATGGAGAGCCGGTTGTGCTTGTGACGACAGCCGAACACTGTGTTTAGTTGTACTTGGAACTCCCATGAAAAAGAATGGAGAGTCGTGCACAAGTGTAATCAGCTCTCCATTCTGAGCCAGAATTACGGGAGCCCGTTCCCAAGATAGGTGCTATCCGGCTTTGATGACATTTCTATCAATATGCCATCAAAGTCTATGGAGAGAACACCCATTTACATAAATCTAGTGTTGCCTGTTACCAGCTATTGCATGTTGGTGAGAGGTTAACTGTAGTGTGTTTATTGGGATGGCTAAAAAGTTTAGAAAAGTTTCTACCTGGATATTATAGTACGTGACTAATATTAGCAACTCATTATGTGGAGACACTCTTACAAGCTGTCTACCTCCTGCTTCCACTCACAATATGTATTATCCATACATAACCTATATTTACATGATCCTGCTGCACATACAGCACATTAAGGTCTTTTTATGGTTTACAACTCTTTTAAGTGAAGGTAGGTAAGGTCTTTAATAATAGATAAGAACAACAGATTACAACATTTACTTCTCTAATATCAGTAGATCTAGCTTTCTGTGGTAAATATGGGTAGAAAAACAAGTAACAATGCAACGTTCAATCCATCAACATAGGAACAGCACTGATGACCTGCATGAGATATGCCCATAGAAATAGAAGTTCATCATATACCATCTGTGGCATCAACGGCCCCGTTGGCCCACTGTGGCTTGATTTGTTGTGGGAACTAAATATGCTGGTATTATTGGCATTTTTACAGGAACATTGTAATTAGCTATACTATGCACAGTCTGCTGTGTTTTGGGGCACTGGCTAGTACTTTCATGGGGGCACTGGGTGCTTCATTGTTCTGAAAGCACTAGAATTAACAATTGTATGAGAGCACAGTAACTAACACTGCGGAAGTGCACTTGGTTGGCTCTTGCTTGAGTGCACTGTGGCTGGCACTGTACTGAGGGCACTGTAAGTAGTTATTGTGGGATGGGAGAAGGCTGGTTGACAGTATTAAAGGGGTTTTGCCAGGACGTGCCTTATCTGCTAAGAATCAAATGTAAACAAGCCACGCTGAGCTGAGAAAGAGAGAGACACAGCCAGAGCACAGAGCCGTGCATAAGGGATCGTGTGAAATGTTCACTCAAATAATCAAACTACAACTAGTGGATTCTGTATACAAAAGACAACACCTTTCCTCCACAGCAGCTTGAAAGCAGCTTGAAAGCAGCTTCTTCATGTTCTCTGTCATTAGATAAAGCAGGGATCTACTCAGATAATCACACTACAACTAGTGGATTCTGTATACAAAAGACAACATATTTCTACCCGGTGCCTTGAAAGCTTCTTCAGCTCCCTTTTATCAGATAAGTGTGCTCTGCGAAAGCCCCAGCAGCTCTTGTCAGGTCGTATCTAATAGAAGCTTTTAAGTAACCAAGGGCAGGTAAGGCAGCCTGTAGCTCTCTCAGGCTGCAATATTTGTAATCACATATATTTAGAAAAGTGATTAAATACCCATTTTGGAGGATCCAACATCAACATTACATCGTGGCAAAACCCCATTAAGAGAGCACTGTGGCTTGCTCTGTTTTGGGAGCACTATGGTTGGTAACTGTATGAGGTCGTTGTTGACATGGTTATGGAGGCACTGCCAGTTACAACCAGTTTGGCTTAACATTGAGCACCTTTTAATTATGCCCTGAGGCCTTGAGTTTGCTATTATACAAGGTCACCGGACACTTTAACAGTTTAGATTGAAATAAACTGTACTGAATAGCGCATATATATATATAATATATAAAATATAAATATATATATATGTATATATAGCTGTGTGATAGTACCATGTATTAAATTAGTTCTCCTACGCTATCACCTGTTTTTCAGGTTTTCAGCTAGTAAACCAGGGCACACTAAAGGAGACATGTATGATTTGGTTTTTCACCCATTACTGGCCCTAAATGGCTTTAAATGGGGCAGTCTACGATGTCCCAATGCGCCTAATGAATGTGTTAGGCCCTTGTTCGTAAGAATCGACACTTTTTTAAATTTAAATTTAAAAAATGGTAGGGGGGGTTTATGCACCATTGAATTTAGAACCTATATGGAAAGTGGGGTTTGCAAAACAAGGGGGCATTATTTCCCCCGACAGGAGATCTATTTCAATGTGGAGTGCCTTTTAGGGGCCCGGGGAGTTGGAAATGAAGCAATTTGCCATTAGGGCAAAAAAGACCCTTTTTTCTCAAAAAACAAACCCGTACAAAAATAAAAAATAATTTCTGTCAAAGATTAAAAAATATAAAATTTAATTTTTTTGAATTTAATAAAAAATGTTATTAAAAATAAAAAATAATTTTAAAAAATCCTATAAAAAACCCCAAAAAAATAAAAAATTTTCTCCCTTTAAAATGTATTTAAAAAATTTAATAGAAATTTTAAAAACAAAATTTTAATTAAAAAATACTAAGTTGGTTTTTCCTTTTTTAACATTTTTAATTTTATTTTAAAATTAAAAGTGGGAAATTTTTTTTTCCTTTTTCATCCTTTAAATTTTTCCTAAAGTGGCCGCCCCACAGGGCTTTTTTGGACTGGGTTCCCAAAACAAAACATACCATGTTTCATTCCCTGGCCCCCCAAATTTTAAAAAACTTTTTTTTTTATTTCCGCCCTATATAGGGTTCAACAAATTTGGCGCATTTTCTAATGGGGCCTAAGTTCCGTTAAAGCGCCTAAAAAACCCCCTCAAAGGGGCCTGGAATTTTCCCATTTATAATCGCCCCCAAAAGCCACTTTATTTTCATTAGGGGCCCTTTACACCCGAAAAAAAAAAATGAGGGGAAAAAGAAATTTTTACGCATTCGGGTTTTATCATGTCCCCTAAGGCCTTTTTTACAAAAGGCTTTAAAATGGGGCGTAATTTTTGGCCTGTATTTCCGCTCCGGTTTCCCCGCCAAAAAAGGGGTGAGATAAATCCCCGTCATTAAAGGTAAACCACAGTTTCATTGAAAAACTTAAAGGATTACGTTTTTCCTCTCCCCATCGGGAAAAATACCGTGCGGGGGAGATAAGTGACATGTCAATTAAACGGCGAATACGCCCCGTCCCGGCGTAATTACGCCCCCCAATTTGCCCGGGGAAAAATTGCCCAAGAGGGGGATAGGGGACTGCACGAGGTTGAAACCAGACCTCCTCCAGGTGGCTGTTAATATTGGTTTGTGCAAACTCCTCTCCCCCTTCCCCAAGGGTATATGAAGTGAAATCATTTTTTTTTCACCCTTTTTCCCCTTTTAGAAAAAATAACCTATTTACCCACGCACCAGATCCTCCCCTTCTTTCCTAACACAAGGATTCTTGAGAAAATCCCACAACTGTATTTCCATTAAAGCAAAGGCAGAAGGGGGATTTCAGTGCAACTGAGCTGAGAGAACCTTCTCCAAGTTTCATTTTCGGTCTTGACTTCCTTATTTTTTTGGGGTTCTATTTAAATTTGTAAAATTGGGAAAAATATATATTCATATATTACTGGAATTTTAGGGTTTGTTATTTTTCCGGAGGACTATTTTATTATAAGTCTGAATATATTTTTTGACTTACAGTAACTTGTAACATTTGGTTGATGCCTAAAAAATATTAAACCCCAAAAAAACATTTTTGAAAGTTTTTAACCCCAGTCCCAAGGGGATTTCAAAAAGGGGCCCAAAAGCAAAATATATTAAAAAAGACCCCTGTTTGGGCTGGTAATCCAACCCGGAAAAAAAGGTTGGTTTTAAATTGCCCCCTTTCCCAAAATTTGTATGATTTCCCTTCTTAAGGCCAGAAAAAATTCCACAATCCTACCCCCAAGCCCAAAACGGGATAAGTCTAGGTTGGACCCCCTCACTAGGGTACATTTGTAGTGAAAAAACCCCTTCGTGGGACCCAAAAGAAATGCCTGCCGTTTTTTAAAAGTTCAACCCCTTTAGGTTTCTGTTCTCCAATCAGTTCAGTTTTTTATCATTTTAAAAAGTTCCCCCAAATGGTTGGGGGGTTGGCTATGCTCCCCAAATTACCTGCACCCGTTTTATCTTTCCCAAGTAGCCTTGGGGCCCGTTTTTTCCCCTATGGGTTCAGTTTTAGTTAGGGCCCTTAAACGGGAAGGGATTGCCTTTTTGTTTTTGAATTTTAAAAAATGTCCCTTTTTTGTTTTTTTTCTGTTTAAAATTTTTTGTATAGGGATCACAAAATAAAAGAGGGCATTTAAGGGGGTTGTGACTCGTGAAATATAGTGGCCTTGTATCAATGATATATATTTGATATTTTTCCCGTATTTCATTTTTAAATTTGGGCCCCAAAAAAACTGGGAGCGGAGGGGGGTCTGTATTTTGTGTTTTACCCTAGAAGGGCTGGGGGGGGAAGGCCCCCCAAATTTGAAAAAGTATAGGCGTATCTTTGGTTGTAAGGGCCCGCATGGTGGACCCCACATTCTGCATTTTGTGGGACCCCTTTTATGCCCATCTTATGTAATTTTAATAAAAAAAAACCCCCCCCTAATTCCCTAGAAAGGCGTTTTGAGTGGTTTTTCTGTATCGGTTATTTTTGCATTTTGTGCAATTTTCCCCCTGTATTATACCGTGGCTTT
This sequence comes from Phyllomedusa bahiana, assembly GCA_025379985.1. Classification (NCBI taxonomy): domain Eukaryota; kingdom Metazoa; phylum Chordata; class Amphibia; order Anura; family Hylidae; genus Phyllomedusa; species Phyllomedusa bahiana. The sequence goes on from JAODAL010050533.1 coordinate 23,760, forward strand.
TTTTCATGCAGGGGTGAAAGGTTTAATTTTAAAAGTCCGTTTTTTTTTTTTTTCCATCTAATTGGGTTTCCCCCAGTGGGGGGGGTGGGGAGTTTCTGCTAGCATTACCCGCACCCGTTTACTTTCCCCAAATAAACATTGGGGCCTGTGTTTTCCTCCCAAATTTGGGGTTTAGTTTTATTCAGGCCCTTTTTGCTTTAAGTAGGTTTTGTGTTTCAACAATCTAACCCCGTCCCAGTCAATAACAAAATAACTTTTTTTTTTCCCCGTAAAAATCCTTTTGCATATAAGTAGCTTCCATAAAAAAAGATTTTAGGTTTTTTTTTTTTTTTTGGGAGCCCTTAAGTTCCCAGAGCTCCCGAGTCGCCCTGAAAATTGATCTTCTCCCTGATTTTTGTTGTTGGTTATGTCCCTTTTTGGCTTCTGATAGAATTGTTAAATGTTTTTTAGAAAAAAAATTTTTAATGACCCCCCTTTTGCTTAAAGCCCTGGCCCGGAAAACTGTACCTTCAGCAAACAATTTATTTAAAAAAAAGGGGAAAACTACTGAAAGTCTTTGGCCCTTTTCCGGCCCGGCGTGTAAATTTGAAAAACAAGTTGATCTTTAAAAGGGAATTTGGGGTTTGTTTTTTCCCCCTTTGGTTTTAATTGAAAAAATGCTTTGAGGGAAAAAAATAAAAGTAAAATTTTTCCCTGCAAGCTAAAAAAAAGGAAATTTTTCCCCTGCTGCAAAAAAAGGGTTTATGTGGGCCTGGGTTTTAAGTAAATTTAAAAACAACGCATTTTTGGGGGTGACCCCCGGGAAATTTTTAAGCATTCAATAGGAATATTAAAGTCAATTTATAAGGCCAATTTCCTAGAGACACTCTTGGGCACATCAAAAGCACAGTGTCTATTGAAATGAATAAGAGTGCAGGTCACATTTTACCCACAGTCAGAGATCCGTACTCAGCCGCAGGTAAGTAGAAAATTAAATTTGGGAAATACTGTGCATTTTTAAAAGCCCCAATTTCTAAAGAAGTAAAGGAAAATAAAAAAAACCCATAAGGCATGGAATGACGTTTTGCTTTAGTCCACCAAAGAAGACCCCAATTAGGAAAGCAGTGTTTTTCCCCCCCGAAAAACAACAGACATTTAGGCATATCCCGTGGAAAACTGTAAAAACAACATTTTAGCCAAATCAATTTAAAATTTTTTGAAAAAAAAAGATGGGGCAAATGTGGGAAACCCAAAACGGACCCATATTGTTTTGTGATTTCCCGGGAACCCTTTTTTTTTTGTTTAAAAAACTAAAAAAAGGTTTTACTTTAAAATTCTAAAGTTTCTACATCTCCCCTTTTCCAAAAAAAACAGGGGGCCCGTCCTTTTTCCCTAAAAGTCCTTATCGGTGTAAAAAAAATGCCCGTGGTGGAACTACCACCCCAATACCCGCCCAAGGGCCGTTCCCTCACTAGGGGGCCCCCAAAAGGCAAAAAAACCATTTAGTTAGGCCTCGGCAACCAAAAGGGTTTTTTTGGCCCCGGAAATTGGGGGCCTACTGGCGCCCGGGTTTGCGCTTTTAGTAAAAGGCGAATCCCCCCTGCATTAGGTAATCCATGCTCTCATAGGGGACCAGTGGTTTTCCGGGCCCCTCCTCCCCGCTCGGTTTAATCCGCCGCGGGGGGAGAAAGTTACATGCACATTAATTTTCGGGGCGTACGCACCGTAAACAATGCTTTTTTCTATGGGGGGCCGGGGGAGGCGCCCCCCCCGCGCTCCCCCCCGACCCGTTTCCGCCCCTTTTTCAAAAGGCGGGTTTGTGGAAACTCAAACGGTCACAAATTCCCTTGGGGAAAAAGCCATGTTTAACACGGCCCTTTAAATTTTAAATTTTGGGCCCCTGACACACGGCACAAGGGAAAACCCCCCGGAAAATTAAAGGGGGGACCGGAAATTTTGCCCCTGTTTAGGGGGGCCCTGTACATTGCAGGGGGACGGCTTTTGATTTTTGATTTTTTTGGGAAAAAAAAAACCCCCTCCCCCTTTGCATTGAAATGGTTCATAATTTTCCCCCCGGAAAAAAACCCTGTGTAAAAAGAAAAAAAGTTCAATGTTTTTTGGGGGAAAAGCCGGCGGGGGCTTAAAAAAAAAATCTGGGGGGGAAAAAACGCGCAGTGGGGACCTGGGGAAGGGGAAATTTCCCCAAAAAAAGGCCCGTGGAAAAAATTTTTTACACCTGGTTTCAAATGGTTTTTAAAAAACCCCAAAACCCTCCGTAAAACTGGTCGTTGGGGACATGCCCTTTTCTGTTCAGGGCCCGGGCGGGCCCTGTCACTAGGGGCCCCCTTGGTCCCGACATGCTGGAAGGGCCCCCTAGTGACAGACAACAGGATGTTAGGCTGTTGCATGCCCTGATGTCTGAGCACCAAGCAAAAAGGCACGTTTTGGCCCCCACTTTGGTGTGTAAAAGGAAGAACTGTACACATGATGGTAGCAGGAGCTGTGGAGGGAGCAAAGAAGACCCCATCCCACTAGCAAATCTGGGTGTCTTGTGGGGGGAAATAAGGGGATTTTTGAAAACTGGGTGCCCGTGTTTGTTTTAGTGCAGGGAGCGCTTACTGTTGTAAAATTTCTTTTTTTATAGTTCTTTTAAAAAACACTTTGTCCAAACCCCAAACACTGTCTCCCACCCTCTCAAGCCCGTCTACCACCCCCACCTGGCCCCCCACTGCACCCCAAAACTGTTTCCCCCCCCATTTCCCCCAATCGCCCCCCCAGCCCCCTTTTTCCCTGACCCCCCCAGCCCCTTTAAACCCCCCCAAAAAGTGACCCCCCTAAACAACGTGCCCCCCCATTGGGCCCCCAGCCAAAAAATGGGCCCCCTTTTTCCCCCCTTTTTGACCCCTTCGACTTCCCCCACTCTTACCCCCCTTTGCCATGTCCCCCCCACCATTGACCCCCCCAGTTATTCCCAACCCCCCCACTTTATCCCCCAGTAATGCCCCCCCCACTTGAACCCCCCCAAACCCCTGGGCCTTCCTATCTGGAACCTATTTTTCCAAAATGGGGCCTTTCCCACCGGGGGCCTACCAAAATTTCCCGGGGCAACTTACCACCCACCTGAGGTAGCTAAATTCCTAACCCTTTGGGCCTACCACTTTTCCCACCCAAATTGGGGGCCCACCCAATGTACCTTTGGGCTCCCCACCTTACCTAGGGCCCACCTACCTACCTATGGAGTATAACCACCTTTGGGGCCTGCCCCACCCCCCTTCACGAGGATACCAAACCCCCCTACCTAACGTTTTTCCAACCAAATTTTAACCCGGGGCCCCAAAACCCACCCCATTTTTGGGGGCCTTTTCCCCCTTTTCCCGGAAAAAGGGTTTGGTTTCAGGGCCCTGCCTGGGGCACACTCTTTAGGAGAATTTGTTTCTGTTTCTCCCCCAAAATTCCCCCTTTGGGGGATGTACTTTTAACTAAAAGGCCCCCCTTTTCCGGTCCCCCCCCCTTAAGAGGGGGTTTGTACAGAGGTTGGAGACAAATGAGGAAATGCTGGAAAAATGAGGATTCTGGATGGGTTGTGGGGGCAAGTTCTTG
>JAODAL010050534.1:0-27336 GCA_025379985.1 Phyllomedusa bahiana
AGAAAGGTGCAAAAAATCCCGTTTTTTTTATACCAAACATAACATTACCTTTTTTTTACTTTTGCGCACCCAGCTTTGTACATTGATCAGATCTACAAAAATTTTAAAAACAGAAATTCTTATTCACCCCGGTAATTGAAAGGTGCAAAAAAAATCGTTTATTATCAAAAAAACTAAAATTACGTGTTTTTTGATTTTTTGCGCACCCAGCATTGTCATTGACGCAGCATTACGTAAATCTTAAAAAAAATTCTTATTCCCCAAAGGTGAATTAAAAGGTGCAAAAATACGTTTATTATTTCAAAACATAAAGTTAGTTTTTTTTTGATTTTGGCCCCCAGCATTGTTCATTGATGCAGCTCTACGTAAATCTTAAAACACAATTTATATTCCCCCAAGGGTATTGAAAAGGTCCAAAAAATACCGTTTATTATATCAAAATAACATTTTTGGTTTTTGACTTTTCACCCCAGCATTTTTTCATTGACCCCAAAACCCACGAAAATCAAAAAAACAGCAATTTTAGTCCCCCAAAGGTGAATTAAAAGGTAAAAAAATATAGTTTATTATACCAAAACAAAAAGTTACGTGTTTTTTACTTTTGGCACCAGCTTTGTTATTGCGCAGCTCAGTAAATTTAAAACAGAATTCTAATTCCCCCAAAAGGTGAATTGAAAAGGTGCAAAAAATATCGTTTTTATACCAAAACATAACGTTACGGTTTTTTGATTTTGCGCACCCAATTTTTCATTGACGAGCATCTACGTAAATCTTAAAACAGCAATTTATTTTTCCACCAGGTAAATTGAAAGGTGCAAAAAATCCCGTTTATTATACCAAAAACATAACAGTTACGTGTTTTTTGACTTTTGCAACCCACATTGTTCATTGATGCAGCACTAAGTAAATTTTAAAACAGCAATTCTTATTCCCCAAACGGGTAAATTAAAGGTGAAAAAAAAACCAAGTATTATACGAAAAAAACGATAAGACATAACGACCCCTTTTCCCGGCATTTTTAAAATCTGGGGGTCAGACGGGTTTAATATCTACTGCGGTCCGGGAAAGGGTATGTCAATGTCCGTAAAACTAAAAATGGGGGTTTAAAAGATCCTTTTTGCGGACTTTTTAAATCTGGGGGTATGCGGGTTTTGGGGCTCATGCTGCGTTCCAGGACAGGGTTTTTTCAATGCCCCGTTCAATACATGATGGTTCAAATCATATGCCTTCTGGAAACTTTTTAATTTGTGGGGGATGGGGTTTAAGGGTAGGCGTGGACGACAGGGGTAGTAAGGGTTGTGACTTTTTTTCTGTGACTTTTAAAACCTAAGTTGTTGCCTAAGATGTCCCGTTCGTTTGACTGTTGTGGATTTATTTCAGTTCTCCAGCCTTTTTGGGGGTGTAAAAGAAGGTTTTGTTGTCCCCCTACTTTAATGGTAATCGCTCATAATCGATGCTCACTACGAAAAAACCTTTTCGATAGCGGCCGACTATCACAAACGTCGATCTCGATAGCCAACGCAATCGCTCAACACTAGTTAGGATGAATTACTGAGTAAGAACATGGCTGCTAATATTCCACCATGCCTTTCCCCAAAGTGTTTTTGTAAAGAACTATGAGTAGTAACATTGCAGATGAGTTGTTAGAGCTTCTACCATCCAACAAAGGGGTCCTGGGTTCAAATCCCTGCAGGAGACAAAAATATATAAATTTTTGTCTCAATGCTCATACGTGATTGAGGTTTCTTTTTTCTTTGTAATTATTTGCACTGTTTGATTATTAAGGAATACAGAGAACTGAGTAGAATGACAGCACCTGGGGTTGAACACTTGCTCAGCAATGAGTGTGTGTGATTACTACGGAGTACAGAGGACGGGAGTAGAATGACAGCACCTGGGGTTGAACACTTGCTCAGCAGTGTGTGTGTGATTTCTAAGTAGGGAATGGACAGACAGTAGCTGCCTGAGAGGTGAAATCTGAGTATGTGTGGCCAGGACTGAGGAGCTCTTGTCACTTGTTGTATCCCCTGGAGACGAGCTGTACACTATGGATCACTAAGGGAGCAGCTAAAACAAAAATGCTACAGAATTTATAATTATGATGAATGGTGAAAATGTTTATTATTTCATTTGTAAGCTTCTCAGATCAATTTTACTTCATGGCAAAACCCCTTTAATATTATGTGATGGGGATACCCTGCAAAGTTATCAATCTTCTGAAATAAACGAGATGATGTATAAAGGCTACTTGCTTGCAGGGCGCCAAGTTACATTTGCAGAACCTATGATGAAACAGTACAGTAGAAACTTTTGTTTGCTTTACCAAATTATACCTGTGCCAGGGAGCCTACTAGACACTGTCTCCAGCATGGCCTAATAGACTTCTATCATCGTTCAGCTTTCCTAGCAATGTGCGAGCTGTGCACTTCTCCCCCTAGTGACTGAGATGTAAGTGTATGACCAGTGGCGTAACTACCGGGGTAGCAGTTGCTACGGGGCCCCTGCGCTTAGGGGGGCACTGGGGCAGCTGCTACTGCATCCGCTACCCCGGTAATGCCGCACCTGGGCCCGCCGGCAGTGAACTTAACAGTTCACTGCGGTGGGCGGGGAGCTGCGGGGCCCGGCGCATACTGCCTCTGAACGCCCGGGCCCCCTGGCCCGAGCGTTCAGAGGCAGCGTGCTCGGTAGTAGCAGGACGGAGCCCCGATCGCTCCGCTCTGTTACTTCACCCTGCCGGCCCTCTGTGGTCACGTGGGCACGCGCGGTGACGTCACATTACCGCGCGAGCGCAGAGGCTGCGGGAGAGCAGCAGAGCGGAGCGAGGGGGCGCATCGGTGGGCGTGGACCGAGGTGAGTAATTTGTTTCTTATTTTATCTACCCCTTATGCTGCCATAAGCCCCCCATATGCCTGGCTACAGCCCCCCATATGCCTGCCTATAGCCCCAATAGCCTGCCTATCCCCCCCCATAGGCCTGCCTATACCCCCCATATGCCTGCCTATACCCCCCATATGCCTGCCTATTGCCCCCCTTATGCCTGCCTATACCCCCCATATGCCTGCTATACCCCCATATGCCTCCCTATACCCCCCATATGCCTGCCTATAGCCCCATATGCCTGCCTATAGCACCTCCATATGCCTCCCTATACCCCCATATGCCTGCCTATAGCCCCCTATACTGCCTTTAGCCCCCATATGCCTGCCTATACCCCCCTTTTCCCTGCCTATAGCCCCAATTGCCTGGCCAATCCCCCCATATGCCTGCCTATAGCCCCCATATGCCTACCTATACCCCCCATATGCCTGCCTATAGCCCCCATATGCCTCCCTATAGCCCCCCTATGCTCCCTAAAACCTCCCCCCCATATGCCTGCTAAAACCCCCCCAAATATGCCTGCCTCTAGCCCCCCTAGTCCTGCCTATAGCCCCCATATGCCTGCCGATAGCCCCCCACATGCCTTAGCACCCCCCCCCATCTGCCGGCCTATAGCCCCCATATGCCTGCCTATAGCCCCCATATGCCTGCCTGCCTATACAGCCCCCTATATGCCTGCCTGCCTATAACGCCCCTATTTGCTCCCCGGGCCTGCCTATACAGCCCCCTATCTGCCTGCTGCCTATACAGCCCCCTATATGCCTCCCTGCCTATACCGCCCCCTATATCCCTGCCTGTACAGCCCCCATATGCCTGCCTGTACAGCCCCCATATGCCTGCCGTATACCCCACAAGCCTGCCTGTATACCCACAAGCCTGCCGGTCTACTTATATGGGCCCCTTTAGCTACCTAAACCCTACCTATATAGCCCATATACCCCAAACTAACCCTGTCTACCTGTTTGGCTCCCTATAGCTACCTAAAACCCTGCTGCCTATATGGGCCCACTCTATTGGCTACCTAACCTTGCCTATTTGGGGGCCCCATATATCCTTTCTAAGCCTCCCTTTGCCTAACTGGACCCGATATAGCCAGGGGGGCAGGTGCTGGAAAAGCCAGGATTCGAAGATATTTGTGTCTAAATCTGCCGGGGCAAGGGTCGGGAGATGTCATCAAGATGGGTACTGGACCGGATGCAGAACAAAAGAGAAAGTCAACAAATATTCAGACAAATGTCAACTGTGAGTCACAAGATGTAACTGCACTGGGAATTTACTTATATGTCTGACAGGCTTGTACGCTGTCTACCACTATATGGTCATGTATGGTGGTTTATCATCTGCAGGCCCGGTACATGCTGTCTAACACTATATGGTCAATGTATGGTGGTTATATACAGTCTGCAGAGCCTGTGTACACTGCTGTCTACCACTATATGGTCACTGTATGGTGGTTATATACAGTCTGCAGAGCCTGTGTCTCTGCTGTCTACCACAAAATGGTCACTGTATGGTGGTTATATACAGTCAGCAGAGCCTGTGTACACTACTATATACCACTTTATGGTCACTATCTTATTATATATTATTATTGTTAGACAGTATTGGTCTTTGTGAACTGTACAGAAATTGAGTAGGTTTAGTATTCAGTCACTATGTGGTGGTAATTTCTGGTCGTGTTCTGGTGGTATAATCAGGTCCTGATGTAATAGCGTTATAGGTAATGGTGGTTTTGGTTTTAGTGGATTTGTTTGGTAGCATATGATGGTGATTATGTATGGTGAGGTATTTGCCATTGTATTATCTACATTATCTAACAGCATGTCCTGGTACATGGTCGTGGTCAGGGAGGGGGGGGGGGGCCTCCAAAAGTTTGCTATGGGGCCCAGGCTTCTCTAGTTACGCCCCTGTGTATGACAATTTGTAGGGACTGCATCCGCCTTATTATTTACATTCCACAGTTCACTATAGATGTAAGGAGCTAATGACTTAGGATCTTCAGAGGCAATTGCAAACACACATGGACCTGATGGATCTGGTGTAGAGCAGTATCCATGAAGTGTGTTGTCCATTTTTATCTTATTACCAATAAAATGTCCATGTGGATTGGATTTGCATCTTATGATACTTGATCCAGCTCAGGCATACTCCATACATTGATAGGTGACTGTAGAAGTTACATTACATGAACCCAAATCTACAGACAGCATACACTTCATCTTCTGGTGCAGCAGTGGAAGAGAGCTTGATGGAGTGGATGCAGGATCTAAGCTCATGATAGTGTTTCTCATGATCAGCTTCTATGACGAAGTCAGTGCTAGACTTGATCGGGGTGAGGCATTGGATGTCATATATCTAGATTTGTCTAAAACATTTGATACGGTGCCACATAAAAGGTTGGTAAGTAAAATGAGAATGCTTGGACTGGGGGAAAATGTGTGCAAGTGGGTAAGTAACTGGCTCACTGATAGAAAACAAAGGGTGTAATTTTAAAGGTGTAACATACTGGGCTGATCGCTGTTAACTAGTGGGGTACCACAAGGGTCAGTATTGGGCCCTATCCTCTTTAAAATTTTTATTAATGATCTTACACAGGAATACACAGTAGAATATGATCTTTGCAGACGATACTAAGCTCTGTAAAGTAATCAAACACAATAGAGGATAATATGTTATTACAAAGGGATCTGGATTAAGTTGGAGGCCTGGGCAGGGAAATGGCAGATGAGGTTTTAACACTGATAAATGCAAGGTTATGCACATGGGGAAGAGAAATCCATTAAAATGATTAAAATGTTTTAAAAGGGAAAAACACTGGGTAAAAGTGACATGGAGAAGGGACTTGGGAATGCTGGGGGACAGTAAAATTAATTGTAGCAGCCAGTGTCAGGCAGCAGCAGCCAAAGCAAATAGGATCATGGGGTGCATTAAAAGGCATAGATGCACATGATGAGAACATTATTCTCCCATTATACAAGTCACTGGTTAGACCACACATGGAATATTGTGTACAGTTTTGGGCACCAGTGCACAGGAAAGACATTGTAGAGCTTGAACAGGTACAAAGGCGGGCAACAAAAATAATAAAAGGACTGGTGGACTACAGTACACAGAAAGATTGGCAAGATTAGGGTTATTTAGTTTAGAGAAAAGAAGGCTTCGGGGGGACATAATAAATATGTTTAAATACATCAAAGGTCAATATAGAGACCTCCCCCAAGATTTATTTATACACAGGGCTGTATCTAGAACAAGGGGGCATCCTTTACGTCTTGAGGAACGAAAGTTTCTACATAAACATAGAAAGGGATTCTTTACTGTAAGAGCAGTGAGACTATTGAATTCTCTGCCAGAGGGACTTGTCATGGTGAATTCAATAACCGAGTTCAAAAAGGGTTTGGATGCATTTCTGGTGCGTAATAATATAACAAGTTACAGTGACTAGGATTCAGGAGAGGGGTCATTGATCCAGGGATTTATCTAATTGCCAGATTGGAGTCAGGAAGGAATTTTTCCCTAAAATGAGGACAATTGGCTTCTACCTCATTGGGGGTTTTTGCCTTCCTCTGGATCAACACCTTAGCACAACAGGCTGAACTAGATGGACGACTTGTCTTTTTTTAGCCTTACAAACTATAAAACTATAATAGTGTTGTGCTTAGATGTTCACAACTGCAAACGGTGAATGCATTGTACTGTGATTAACACTTTCCAAGTTTGTTTGGAAATCCTAATCGTCATGAGAGAAGTGAATTAACATCTGATCATTATGAAAATATATGTTCTATAGAAGGATGAGGTTAATACAAAGAGAATGATGAGGTGCATGACTGTTACATTTCAGAGGACTTTATTTTAATAGATGACAACAGACTCAAGAACCATCCCTGAAATATCTCTGAGAGATATCTGGATCCTTGAGCCTGTGACTGTCAGTTGCCCAACCAGATGCAGCCAGATGTGCTAGAGGCAAGAACACCAGAAGAATAGGGCACTGGATGAGGATACCACAGGTGGAGACACCAGTACCAGTACCAATGATCAGGCTGGGAAGGCAAACATGGACAACAGGGACTCAGGAATGGGAGTCTAGAATATGGAGATACCAGGAGCACAGGAATGGCAGACAAGGACACAGGAACAAAAGATGGAGTGCATAATTATGGACCAGCAGGCAGCAAACACCAGAAGTGCACGATTCCAGACCAGCAGGCCTTGTCACCCGACATGCAGGGTTTCAGACCAGTAGGCATTGAACACCAGGGGCTCACGATATAGGATCAACAGGACACCAGTAGTACTGGGCTTTGAACCAGCTGTCATTAAAACCAGTAGTGCAGGAACTGACACAAGAAGTTCAGCATTCTGGACCAGCAGCAGTGGCGTAACTACCGGGGTAGCAGGGGTAGCAGTTGCTACGGGGTCCATGCGCTTAGGGGGGCCCCGGGGCAGCTGCTACTGCGTCCGCTACCCCGGTAATGCCGCTCCTGGGCCCGCCGGCAGTGATCTTAACAGTTCACTGCGGCGGGCGGGGAGCTGCGGGGCCTGGCGCATACTGCCTCTGAATGCCCGGGCCCCCCAGCCCGAGCGTTCAGAGGCAGCGCTGCTCGGTAGTAGCAGGACGGAGCGCCGATCGCTCCGCTCTGTTACTTCCCCCTGCCGGCCCTCTGTGGTCACGTGGGCACGCGTGGTGACGTCACATCACCGCGCCACCCGCGCTGAGCGCAGAGGCTGCAGGGAGAGCAGCAGAGCGGAGCGAGCGGTGCATCGGGGGAGCGTGGACCGAGGTGAGTAAGTTGTTTCTTATTTTATCTACCCCATATGCCTGCCTATAACCCCCAATATGCCTGCCTATAGCCCCCCATATGCCTGCCTATAGCCCCCCATATGCCTGCCTATAGCCCCCATATGCCTGCCTATAGCCCCCAAAATGCCTGCCTATACTCCCCCATATGCCTGCCTATACCCCCCATATGCCTGCCTATACCCCCTCATATGCCTGCCTATAGCCCCCCTTATGCCTGCCTATAGCCCCCCATATGCCTACCTATACCCCCCCATATGCCTACCTATACCCCCCCATATGCCTGGCTATAGCCCACCATATGCCTGCCTATAGCCCCCATATGCCTGCCTATAGCCCCCCATATGCCTGCCTATAGCCCCCCATATGCCTGCCTATAGCCCCCCATATGCCTGCCTATACCCCCCAATGCCTGCCTATACCCCCCATATGCCTGCCTATAGCCCCCCATATGCCTGCTATAGCCCCCCATATGCCTACCAATACTCCCCCATATGCCTGCCTATAGCCCCCATATGCCTGCCTATAGCCCCCCATACGCCTGCCTATAGCCCCCATATGCCTACCATATACCCCCCCATATGCCTGCCTATAGCCCCCATATGCCTGCCTATAGCCCCCCATATGCCTCCCTATACTCCACCAAAGGCCTGCCTCTAGCCCCCAAATGCCTCCCTTTATAGCCCCCCATATGCCTGCATAAAAGCCCCCCATATGCCTGCCTATGCCCCCATATGCCTACATATACCCCCATATGCCTGCCTATAGCCCCCATATTCCTGCCTATACGCCCCCTAGATGCCTGCCTATACAGCCCCCGCTATGCCTGCCTGCCTATACAGCCCCCTCTCTGCCTTCCTGCCTATACAGCCCCCTATATGCCTGCCTGCCTGCCTATACAGCCCCCTATATGCCTGCCTGCCTGCCTATACAGCCCTCTATATGCCTGCCTGCCTATACAGCCCCCCTATCTGCCTGCTTGCCTGCCTTATACCGCCCCCTATCTGACTGCTGCCTGCCTATACAGCCCCCTATCTGCCTGCCTGCCTATACAGCCCCCTATATGCCTGCCTGCCTATACAGCCCCCTATATGCCTGCCTGTACAGCCCCCATATGCCTGCCTGTACAGCCCCCATATGCCTGCCGTATACCCCCACAAGCCAGCCTATATACCCACACAAGCCTCCCGTTCTACTTATATGGGGCCCCTTTAGCTACCTAAACCCTACCTATATGGCCCATATAGCCCACCTAACCCCTGTCTACCTGTATGGCTCCCTATAGCTACCTAAGCCTGCCTGCCTATATGGGCACTCCAGTCGCTACCTACAACTTGCCTATTTGGGGCCCCATATATCCTATCTAAGCCCTGCCTGCCTAAATGGACCCCATATAGCCAGGGGGGCAGGTGCTGGAAAAGACAGGATTCGAAGATATTTGTGTCTAAATCTGCAGGGACAAGTGGTCGGGAGATGTCATCAAGATGGCGGACTGGACGGGATGCAGAACAAAAGAGAAAGTCAACGACTGGTCAGAGAAACGTCACCTGTGAGTCACAAGATGTAACTGCACTGTAATCACTTATATGTCTGCAGAGCCTGTGTACACTGCTGTCTACCACTATATGGTCACTGTATGGTGGTTATATACAGTCTACAGAGCATGTGTACACTGCTGTCTACCACTATATGGTCACTGTCTTATTATATATTATTATTATTATTAGACAGTAGTGGTCTTTGTGTACTGATCAGTAATAGTATAGGGTTATTTTTCAGTCACTATGTGGTGGTAATTTGTGGTCGTGTTCTGGTGGTATAATCAGGTCCTTATGTAATAGCGTTATTGGTAATGTTGGTTTTGGTATAGTGGATTTGTTTGGTAGCAGTATGATGGTGATATGTATGGTGAGGTATTTGCCCCTTGTATTATCTACATTATCTAACAGCATGTCCTGGTACATGGTCGTGGTCAGGGAGGGGGGAGGGGGGCCCCATCCAAAAGTTTGCTATGGGGCCCTGGCTTCTCTAGTTACGCCCCTGACCAGCAGGTGACAGACATCAGGAAAGCAGCATACCAAACAAGCAGATGTTAGAAACCAAAAGTGCAGAACACCAGCCCCGCAGGGAATTACACCTGAAGTGTAGGACTCCAGACCAGCAGACTGGATTCAGGATACAGGTAAACATGAAACATGTTTTGTGTATTTACCAATTTTGCCGAACAGAGATGGAAACCAGGAAAAAGACCAAGGGCAGCACTAACAGGAAACCAACTTAGGGTCTAAGCTAGGGGCTACAGGGCTCAAAAACACAGGGACTCAGAAAACGTGTAGGGATTTAGAGAGGCACAGAGGACCCTTATATTCTGCACACTCAGGCCCAGACTGGTGGCAGTGACCGGGTTTTATAGCTCCACTAGATATTGCATAAGCCACAGTGGGTTCTGAATCAGCTCCTTGATGGATGGTAACAATGAGATAAAACCAAGGCAGAAACAGCAGACAAAGCCACAAGGATTAAAGGGTATGTTGATTACGGAGGAATGGTGGGAGATCTTGATGAGTGTGATACTGACCAATTTCACTCTTTCCTTAGGTAAATAGAAACTTGAAGACAGTAAATTTCACATCTCCGGGTGGCGAATCAGTTTTCTTTGATGATTATGGAAACTTGGCAACGAGATTTGATCTCTTGAACTATTTCGATTTTCCAAATAACACGAAGGAAACAAGAAGAGTCGGATACTTCCATAGTGTGGATGGTCTCCAGCAATTGTCAATGAATGACGAGATTCACTGGCATCCAAAGTTTTCTCAGGTACTTGTGAGGTTTACAACTGATATAATGTTATTCATTTAGAACTGTAACGATGTTGGTGGAATCCAAACCACTGCAAGCCTAACAGGAAAGTACTCCAGCAGTCACAGTAAATGACAGTACAAAGAATGTATCAAAGAAGAAGCATTCACTGCTAGATGATTCAGCAACACGATAAAGCGCTTCCTCATGTACTATTTTGATATGAGTCAAGGGAGTCTTTAGGTGTCTATTATCAGCTCACCTTGCTCAGTTGTGCATGTGGCAGGCACAATTCTCCACTTGCATGTATCCAAATTCTTGGTAAGTACTTATCAGGTGGCTTCAGCTGGTTCCCACGCCCAGGCCCACAATCCACTGGGGCCGGTGTAATTAGCAATGAAAGAGTACCGATATTGCCAGGTGCAATCATGGAATCCGGTTTGGCTATAAACCCAGATAGGTGCGTGTTGGAGCTAAGCTCAGACTACTCCAACAGACCATGCAGAACATTGCATTTCATGTTATACACATGTCTACAGGTTTATACCATCACAAACTGTGCGGTGCCGAAATAATCACATGACCTGGATCTCATACAAAAAGTCAAGTGTAAACAAATATACAAAAAATTTCGTTATTTTCATCTGAAAAACATTTTAAAAGTATATTTATATCCGCTGTCTCATCTAAGTACACAGCATTCCAATATTTTTTAACAAATAAATAAAATCCAAACGTATCTATACACTGATAGGTGATATGTGTAGTATTGCCTTTATGCCATAAAATGGCTCTACATATCTATTTACTTCCATATCCCTACTTTTATATACACTTTTGTCCACTTATCATTTCTTTATATGTTGCTAATTACTTATATATTTTTGTACTATCGCTTCTACAACCCGGCATCTATCAGCGTAAGCAGAATCTAACTATGGAAGCCAGGAAGAGATTTTTTATAGTTCAAACAGAACTAAAAGTAAGGGAGCCATGGAGCTCCAAAGAGAGAAAGAGATTTATTTAAGGCATTTTTATTACTTTCTGCAAAGTCAAAACTTCACATACATTTCATGAGTATTTGGTAGCATTGCCCTTAAACTGTATGGCTTGGATCAAACATTTTGGATCCTTCCCCAAGCTTCTCACAATAGTTGGTAGGAATTTTGGCCCATTTCTCCTGACAGAACTGGTGTAATTGAGTCATGTTTGGCGGTCGTCTTGCTCGCACCGGCCTTTTCAGCTTTGCCTCTACATTTTCAATAGAATTGAGATCAGGGCTTTGTGACGACCTCTCCAAAACATTGGTTCTCCTTAAGCCACTTTGTAACCAGTTTGGCAGTATGCTATGGGTTATTGTCCATTTGGAAATCCCATTTCCACTCAAGTTTTAGCTTCCTGGCTGATGTCTTGAGATGTTGCTTCACATAATCTTCGTTCCTCATGATGCCATTTATTTTTTTAAATGCCTCCTGCAGCAAAACAACCCCACATCATGATGCTGCCACCCCTGTGTTTCACAGTTGGGATGGTGTTCTTAGGCTTACAAGCTTCTCCATTTTTCCTCCAACATAATGATGATCATTATGGCCAAACAGTTCAATTTTAGCTTCACAATATCACACAATTGTTTCCTGTGGTTCCCCTACTCTATTTCAAGATAGTATACACATGTCCGTCCCTCACCTTCTGTGTCCTTCCTCCTCCACTGTAAATTGTGACCTCTCATGGGCAAAGTCGTCTCTCTTTTAATATCAGTTTATTTAGTTTTTATATTGTATGTGTCCTGGTCTCCAATTATGTATAAAAAAGAAATATAAATATACACATAACTAGAGATGGGCGAATCGATTCTAACGAAGTGGAATTCGTTTACAATTTCAGGAAAACGTCGATTCTAAACGAAGTCGAAGTTTGGGGTGATTCGCGGGAACGAAGCATGTTTTTAATTGATAAAATGGCTGCAAGCACATGGCGTTATATGGGGCAAAGAAGGCTGGGAGGATGAAAGGATGACCCTCAATGACATGTGTAGAGATGAAGCCAATCAGAGACTGGCGGGATTCTGTGACATCACCGCCCTATATAAATCCGGACGCGACGCTGGCAGCTCACACTGCTTTTACTGTGCTGTGTAGTGAAGCCGCTGCTGCTGAGATCTCACACTAAAAAACTAACTTTATACAGCATTTTTTCGGGGGTGTCACAGCTTGTCTCAGAGACTGCTTCTCTTATATTTTGATTTTGTGGGATATTCTAATATTCTAATTCAGCTGCATATACATTTTAATGCTATCTGCTCAGTTCTTGTGCACATTGAATATCCAAGGGTTATCTAACCCTGTTGTTGCTGTTGTATTCAGTTAAAGAAACAGCGTTTTTACAATCCAAATATCACTTAATTTTTGGCTGCTCATTTCTTTAGCGCAATTTAGATCCAAAGGTTAATTAAGTGTTTTTCTGCTGTTGTGGTCACTAAAAGAAACGGTGTTTTTCAATGCCAAATAAGAAATTTTGCCTGTAGCATAATTCATATCCGAAGGTTAATGACGCGTTTTTCTGCTGTTGTGCTCAGTAAAATACTCATCCTTTTAACACGCTACATAGCTGGTAATTTTTGGCACCTCATTTAAATTGTGCAATTTAGATCCAAAGGTTAATTAAGTGTTTTTTTACTGTTGTGGTCACTAAAAAAAGGTGTTTTTCAACGCCAAAGAAGAAATTTTACCTGTAGCGCAATTCATATCCGAAGGTTGATTTAGCGTTTTTCTGCTGTTGTGCTCCGTAAAATACACGTCGTTGTAACACGCTACATAGCTGGTAATTTCTGGCACCTCATTTCATTTGCGCAATTTAGATCCAAGGGTTAATAACGCGTTTTTCTGCTGTTGTGCTCAGTAAAATACACGTCGTTTTAACACGCTACATAGCTGGGAATTTTGGAACCTCATTTCTTTTGCGCAAATTAGATCCAAGGGTTAATTAAGAGTTTTTCTGCTGTTGTGGTCACTAAAAGAAACTGTGTTTTTCAACGCCAAATAAGAATTTTGCCTGCAGCATAATTCATATCCGAAGGTTAATGACGCGTTTTTCTGCTGTTGTGCTCAGTAAAATACACGTCGTTTTAACACGCTACATAGCTGGTAATTTATGGCAGCACATTTCATTTGCGCAAATTAGATCCAAAGGTTAATTAAGTGTTTTTCTACTGTTGTGGTCACTAAAAGAAACAGTGTTTTTCAACGCCAAAGAATAAATTTTGCTTATAGCATAATTCATATCCGAAGGTTAATTAAGCCTGTTTGCGCTTTTCTATTCAGTAAAATGCACATTGTTTTTAAACGGCACATACAAATAAATTCTTCCTGACCATTTGTGGAGCGCAATTTATATCCATGGGTTAACCAAGCTTGTTAATGGGTTCATTTGGCGTCAAATACAGGGTGTGTATTTATCATATACAGATATCTTCATTTAACAGAGTCTGTACATTTTAGAACAAACAGTATGTCAGACAGACAGGTGGAAGGCTCTTCACATGCGAGTGGCACAAACATTCCTAGAGCAGGGGTAAGGGGAATTCGCAGCAGGGGGTCACTCGGTGAGACCGGAATTTCCGGTATCATCTAGTGGCCGTGTGTTTACCAGCAACCCAAGGGTTCTTGATTGGTTGACTAGGTCATCCACTTCCTCCCAGATTGGCATGGCCCGGGAGCGGGGCAGCGGCCCTCACCTGTCCTCAACCCGCCACTGTCCCATCCGATCTACTATGTGGTCTGGGCTCAGTGCCACTATACAGTGAGGATGAACAATTTGAGGAGGACAGTCAGCAGCTACTTGGCAGCGAAGAAATGGGGCCAATATCCTCTGCTTCTTGCAGTAGGCGGCAAAGTATAGATGTGGAGAGTGGCATGGGAGGTCATGTTGTGAGGGGTCAGCCTCTGCATACCAAGACCGTTGAGGAGGACAGCAGTGAAGATGAAACAATAATCGATGATGATGTAGCCGACCGCACTTGGGAGCCGGGTGAAGCAAGGGCTTCATCATCGTCAGGAGAAGAGGGCGTCAGCTTGCGCCTCAGGCAGCGGCGCAGCCAGCAAGTCGGCAGTGTGGCCGTGAGTCAGCAGGGTAGCAGCAGTGTGAGTTCGGGAGCCAAACGGCCACGGGGTAGAAAACCCAATTCGCAGGTCCAAGAAAGTAGCAGCACATGGATTCAGCGAGGCAGCGGCGGTAGTAGTCACTCAGTGCGGAGCGTTGGCGGTAAAATCAGCTACTCAGCGGTGTGGCAGTTCTTTTCTAAGACACCGGATGAGCCAAATATGGGTAGATGTAGAATTTGTGGGCAGAAAGTGAAGCGTGGCTAAGGAGCTAAAGTTGGCACCACGGCCCTGCGTCAACACATTCAGCGGCACCATCCGGTGGCCTGGGAGAAACGTGGCTCAGATGTGGTGGTCCACCCTGCCGCCACAGCAACAGCAGCGCCCGGTGGCACGCATGCCATTGCAGCCAGTCAAGGCTCCACCACCTCTGCAGAAGGGAGCTGTTTCTCTTTGTCATCATCTCCCGGTCCAGAGGCTCCTGCTCCTCGCTACTCATGGCGCCAG
The DNA here is from genome assembly GCA_025379985.1 of Phyllomedusa bahiana. Classification (NCBI taxonomy): domain Eukaryota; kingdom Metazoa; phylum Chordata; class Amphibia; order Anura; family Hylidae; genus Phyllomedusa; species Phyllomedusa bahiana. The sequence goes on from JAODAL010050534.1 coordinate 15,088, forward strand.
CAGTCGTTCAAAGAGGCGATTGCAAAGAGAAAACAGTATGCGTCCAACCATCCTAAGGTGCAGAAGCTGACCGTGCTCCTGTCCAAGTTGTTGGTACTGCAGTCCCTCCCTTTCCTAAAGCAGAACTCTGCACCGTACAGAGAACTAATGGCTTGTGCGGAGCCGAGGTGGAGAGTTTCAAGCCGTAATTTATTTTCCAAAAGGGCAGTACCAGCCCTTCACAAATATGTAGAGCAGAAGGTGGGCCAGTTCTTGAGCTTATCGGTTTGTTCCAATGTGCACGGAAGTGTGGACGTGTGGAGCTGTAACTATGGTCAGGGCCAGTACATGTCCTTTACAGCCCACTGGGTGAATGTGCTTCCTGCCCAGCCACGCCAACAACTTGGACAGGAGACGCCGCTTTCTCCACCACGTTGTCAAACTGCTGCTCCTGCGCCAATGTCCGCCTCCTCCTCATCCACCATCACCACCATCTCAGCCTCCACAAGTACTGCTCCATCATACCACATGTGTAGGGCACAGCGGTGTCACACAGTTCTACACCTGGCTTGCCTTGGTGAACAAAGGCACACAGGGGAGGAACTGCTCCGCGTCATGCAGCAAGAAATCGATGTGTGGCTTTCTCCGCGCCAACTGCAAATTGGAACCATGGTGACGGACAATGGGAACAATATGGTGTCCGCGCTGCACTGAGGAGGGATGGTCCATGCGCCCTGCATGGCGTCCGTGTTCAATCTGGTTGGGAAAAGGTTCCTGAAGTCTTCCACCGATCTTTAGAAGATTCTGAAAATGGCCAGGAAACTGTGCATGCACTTCATCCATTAATACAAACACCCTCCTCGAGTTGCAGCGGCAGAACGGCCTCCCCCAACACACGCTGATATGCGATGTTTCCACCCATTGGAATTCCAGCCTGCACATGTTGGACCTACTGTATGAACAGAGAGAGGCCATTAACGATTTTTTGATGATCCAGGCGGACAGGAGTACTCCCCTGTGAAACTTTGATGTCAGCCAGTGGCAGCTCATGCATGACACCTGCCGTTTGCTGAGGCCATTTGAGGAGGCAACGTTATTTGTCAGTCGCCAGGACTACAGGATGAATAACGTCATTCCACCGCTTCATGTCCTGGAACAGATGCTGAAAAATCTGTCTGGGCAGGGGACTGCAGACGTGGCGACTATATCTCGTGGCCACATGAGTCCGGTGAGGACTGAACTGGAGGAGGAGGAGAACATTGGAGCAGAAGCATTGTCTGGTGAAATTCGTGGATTTTCTACCTAGGTGACAAGAGAGTGGGTGCAGGAGCAGCTGGAGGAGGTAGATGGAGAGGAGGAAGACGAGGCAGATGACCCGCAAGAACGCTGGCAGTATACAGTGGAGATGGAGGCAGGGAGTCCCTCGGAGACACTTGTGCAGATGGCCCGCAGCATGCTGATTTGCCTGGCTGGTGACAGCCGAATAGTCACCATATGGCTAAGGGACGACTTCTGGCTTTCCACCCTATTTCACCCTTGCTACCGGTCCAAAATGGGAGCCTTTTTCCCAGCTGCTGAGAGGGAGGACAAACTCAAATACTATAGAGAAATCCTCCCTAGTCAGTTGGCCGCTGCCTATGTGCGGCATCATTCCTCCTCTGACAGTTCTGACCGGGGGGTTCCTCAGCGCTCACATACTACTGCCGCGGCTGCTGTGGGAAGGTGGTGGGGTCGGAGCAGTACCAGCTCCATCAGCAGCAACCTTAGTCTGGAGTCACTGATGAGCAGCTTCCTTCACCCGCCTAGTAAGGAGGGCAGTCGCCAGCAGCAGCAGGACCTGGAGCAGTCCCTGAACCAACAGGTGGTGACCTACTTGGACAGCACTCTGCCACCCCAGTTAGAAGATCCGCTGGACTATTGGGCAGCCAAACTGGATGTGTGGCCGCAACTTGCCGAGTTTGCAGTGGAGAAGCTGTCCTGCCCGGCAAGTAGTGTGGCATCAGAGCGGGTGTTCAGTGCGGCGGGTCCATCGTTACCCCAAGGAGAACCCGCTTGTCCACGGGAAATGTGGAACGACTGACCTTTGTCAAGATGAATCAGGCATGGATCGGCCAGGATTACCACACACCAATACCTTAGGCGTCAGACTACATCAGCTATGACGCCTCACCAAAACTTTGAGAAATAAGTCTGGGTTCGAACTACCTGCCTCAGCCACTATTTTGATGCCCCCACCCACCTGATGCCACACATCTGCTGCCAGTTTCTCCATATGACTACCACCATCTTTACCAGGGACTGGTATTGCCACCCACCTCCACAAATTGTGCGACTCTATGACCTCATGCTGCTGCTGCTGTTGCTGGTGCCGTGACCTCTACACTGTGACATTGTGACACTCCCTGACCTCATGCTGCTGCTGCTGTTGTTGCTTCCGCGGTCACCTCCACACCCTGTCATTGTGCCACTCTCTGACCTCATGCTGCTGCTGTGGCTCCTGCCGTGACCTACACACTCTTTCATTGTGCCATTGTCTGACCTCATGCTACTGCTGTTGCTCCTGCCATGACCTCCACACTGTGTCATTGTGCCACGCTGTGGCCTACTCCTGTTTGTGCCACCTCCAGAATGTCATTGTGCTACGGTCTGAACTCATGCTGCTGCTGTTGCTTCTGCCTTGACCTAGACACTGGGTCATTGTGCCACTGTCTGACCTCATGCTGCTGCTGTTGCTCCTGCCATTACCTCCACACTGTGTCATTGTGCCACTCTGTGGCCTACTCCTGTTTGTGCCACCTCCACACTCTGTCATTCTGCCACTCTCTGACCTCATGCTGCTGCTGCTGCCGTGACCTACACACTCTGTCATGTTCCACTCTGTGGCCTACTCCTGTTTGTGCCACCTCCACACTCTGTCATTGTGCCACTGTCTGACCTCATGCTACTGCTGCTGTGGCTGCTGCCGTGACCTCCAAACTGTGTTATTGTGCCACTGTCTGACCTCATGCTGCTGCTGTGGCTGCTGCCGTCACCTGCACACTATGTCATTGTGCCACTCTGTGGCCTACTCCTGTTTTTGCCACCTCCAGAATGTAATTGTGCCGCTCTCTGACCTCATGCTGCTGTGGCTGCTGCTGTCACCCCCACACTCTATCACTGTGCCACTCTGTGGCCTACTGATGTTGCCACCTGAGCCCTCAGCTTGTTTTTTTTCTAGCTTGAGCTGCCATGACTTTATCAGGCTACATTCCTGCTTCAGTTTTTTGGTCAGTTTTGCCCTCTTAAGTGCCCAGGGATTTTTATAATGAAGCGATTCTAAGAGCGGCGGCATTCATATGCATGTCATACTAAAACACAACATTGTATGAAGACCAAACCAAGCTCCCTCTGCATATTTAAGCATGGCACAACGTTCTACAGCAACCTACAGGCTCTCTCCTGCTGGAAATAGCTGTTTTTTAATGCGTTTTGTCCCGAAGTTATTCGGACCGAAACTATTTTTGTCGGAAAATTCGGCGAAGTCGGCGAATCGAATTTTTGAGAAATTCGCCCATCTCTACATATAACCAATACCCCAAAGAAACCCCCAAATCGCTATGTGTTCATGATTTACCAACCAAATATTGGTATTAGTTGAACTTGTTGACCATATTCTCCAGATATCTCTATTATTACATTGACCATAAAAGAAATAATAGGACACGTTGCCATCAGAGTGTCTCAGTAGTGCAGCCTCAGCCTTTGAGGCTGTAAATTGAAGACAAAAGACATCAAGTTATAAATGTGCAAAATTAATAATAATAATAATAATAATCTTTATTTCTATAGCGCCAACATATTCCGCAGCACTTTACAAATTCAAGGGTAAACATACAGTCATTACACATTAAAAGTACTTACAAATGAGACACAAGGTGTGAGGGCCCTGCTCGTCAGAGCTTACAATCTATTAGGGTGTATGGGTGAAACATACGGTAAGAAGTGCCAAGTTTACAATGGTCCGGCCATGTTTCATAAATAGGGGGTGGTTTACATGAAAAATGGACGAACCTGCCACCCAGACTGTACATCTATATACAGATAAGTGCCTGTGAGTGCCTTAGTGCAGGGAGTGACAGATGTGTGTGATAGCAGTTAGGGATCTTGGTGGGCCAGACTGAGTAGATGTTTTCTCAGGGCCCTCTTAAAACTGTGAGGTTGTGAATGTGCCTGATCGCCGCCGGTAGCATATTCCAGAGAATTGGTGCCGCACGTGTGAAATCTTGTAGGCGGCATGGAGGTTTGGATGATTGAGGAATGTAGTCTGATATCATCAGCAGAGCGGAGAGCATGGGTAGGGCGGTAGACAGAGACTAGGGAGGAGATGTAGGGAGGAGCAGCGCTGTGGAGAGCTTTATGGGTGAGAGTGCTGAGTTTATACTGTATCCTGTACGGGATGGGCAACCAGTGCAGTGACTTACACAGGGTAGAGGCATCAGTATAGTGGCTGGAGAGAAAGACAAGCCTGGCTGCTGCATTCTGGACAGATTGGAGAGGGGAGAGTTTGCAGAGAGGGAGACCGATAAGCAAGGAGTTGCAGTAGTCAAGACAAAGAAAGAATAAGAGCATAATGAGAGTTTGAGTTGTTTCCACAGTGAGAAACGGATGGATTTTGGAGATATTCTTGAGGTGCAGGTGACAGGAGCGGGCAAGGGATTGGATATATGGGAGAAGTCAGATCAGAATCCAATATAACCCCTATACAGCGGGCTGCTGCCTAGGAGAAATGGGGGTACCACATACAGAAACAGAAATAGCAGGGGGGGGGGGATGGTTAGGAGATGGCGGAAAGACAAGAAGTTCAGTCTTAGTGAGGTTTAGTTTCAGATGGAGAGAGGGCAGGATGTCAGAGGCAGCGGCCAGACAGTCACTGGTGTTTTTGTAGCAAGGCTGGAGTGATGTCACGGGAGGAGGTGTATAATTGGGTGTCATCCGCATAGATATGGTACTGGAAGCCAAATCTACTGATAGTTTTTCCAATGGGGGCTGTGTACAATGAAAAGAGGAGGGGAACTAGAACTGATCCCTGAGGAACTCCAACAGCAAGAGGAAGAGGAGAGAAGGTCGAACCAGAAAATGAGACACTGAAGGAGCGGTCAGAGAGGGAGGATGAGAACCAAGCGAGAGCGGTGTCCTGGAGGCCAATGGTGCTGAGCATGCTGAGGAGAAGTTGGTGATCCACAGTGTCAAATGCTGCAGAGAGATCCAAGAGAAGCAACAAGAGTAGTTACCCTGAGATTTTGCTGTTAGAGGTCATTTGAGACTTTAACTAAGGCAGTTTTTCCCTGGAGTGTAGGGTGCGGAAACCTGATTGCAGCGGGTCAAGAAGAGAGTTAGCAGAGAGATAGCGGATTAGGCGAGAGTAGACCAAGCGTTCCAGGAGTTTAGAGATGAAGGCAGGGTTTAAAAGACTGGTCGGTAGTTATCAGCACAGGACGGGTCCAGAGAGGGCTTTTTTAGTAAAGGGGTTATGATGGCGTGTTTGAAGGAAGATGGAAAGATCCCAGTGGAGAGAGAGAGGTTACAGATAGCAGCAAGGTGAGAGAGGACAGCTGAAGTAATAGACTGGACGAGGTGGGATGGATGGGGTCAGTAAAGCATGTGGTGGGGCGGGCAGACAGGAGAAGCCTAGACACTTCTTCCTCTATTAAAATTGTTTTAATATGTCTTTAGATAGTTCTCATTGAACTGGTTCTTGTCTAAAAAATATATGTTGAGATACAATGTTCTTATTTCTTACTATTCATAAACTCAACATCTAGAATCTTGTGAATCTTCTCACTTCCCCAGACTCCACAATCTCTCTGCAGTAAAAGCTGTCTACCTGGATACAGAAGGGTCTCACTGGAGGGACAACAGATATGTTGCTACTACTGTGTCCCATGTCCTGAGGGCGAAATCTCCAACCAGACTGGTCAGTAATTACACTTTGCCTTTTGTCCTCATTGTTTCTTAGAGTCTAGACATTTACATGAATTATATTAATCAATACAGTTGTAATTTATCTTTTAAAAAAATATATCTTTGTTTTCATTTCCTAGCCAGCAACCAAATACAATTATGACCCTTTATAGGACAGTGTTGTTTTCATAATGTAATTGGTGTCCTATCTATGGAGGATGTTCTAACTTTTTGGTGTAGACACAAGTCTTCTTTAGACAAGAGGATGATACAGCATTTATTCTGCTGTCACATGTCATGGATTTTAAAGAGTAATATTGGAGGATGGGTAAATATTGATAAGAGTTATTTGATGGTAAAACATGTTTCAGGGTACTTTGACCACTTTTATGGTACAAAAAATCATATTATTAAAGTAGATCTGTATGAAGGTAGCAAGAAAAAGAAAAGCCGATACGGGAGCGCACCCTTGTGTATTACAGTGGCACACTAATGGTAATAAGAAAATGTTACTGTATCTACTCACGTGGTGCCGATGAAGGAGGCACAACTCTCCGTTAAGTGATATGCGGGTGTCACCCGGTAAGGAGCTTGCTGCTGGTTCCACTGTCCTGGTCCTTTGAAGCGGAGGAGTCCAGGGGAAGATGAGTAAAATCAAGTAAAAACCCGATAGTTGACCCACTAAAAAAGCCAACATCTATGTGGTTCCAAATTAGCGAAGAGACTCCTGTGTTATAAGTAAAAGGTAAAAATACCGTATTTATTGGTCGAAGTTACGTGTTACGTGCAAAATCACACTTCCTCAGACTTCAACTATTATTAAAGTAAAAAGTCATAACCCCCCCCCCCAAAAAAAAATATTACAAAAAATGAAGAACTATTAAATAACTTGTATATAAAGTCTGAACACACCATGTGACTGTTGTCTCCACAGATATGGAAGAATGCTTGCAGTGTCCAGAGGATCAGTGGTCAAACGACAGAAGAGACACCTGCATTCCAAGAACCGTCGAGTTCCTGTCTTATGGAGACACTCTGGGGATATCTCTTCTTATCATTGCTGGATTGTTCTGTATTTTCACGGTTGGAATATTAGGAATATTCATCACATACAAGGACACGGCCATTGTAAAAGCCAATAATCAGAAGCTCAGCTTTATCCTCCTCCTCTCACTCATCTTCTCCTTCCTCTGTCCTCTGTTACTCATTGGACGTCCCTCAGAAATGTCCTGTCTTCTCCGACAAGTGGCTTTTGGGAACATTTTTACAGTTGCTGTTTCTTCAGTTTTGTCCAAAACAGTCACGTGATCTTGGCCTTTAGAGCCACCAAGACTGACAGAACACTGAGCAGGTGGCTCGGGAGACATTTCTCCACATTGCTTCTGATTATCTGTTCTTCTATTAAGGTTGTGATCTGTGTCTTCTGGTTGTCTCTCTCTCTCCATCATTCCCTGATTATAACACTGAGATAGAGATTGGAAAAAATAATCTTACAATGTAATGAAGGATCTATCATTGCTTTCTACATGGTTATTGGCTACAGGGGATTTCTGGCTGTATTGAGCTTTATTGTAGCATTTTTAGCCAGCAAACTTCCAGACACCTTCAATGAGGCTCAGTACATAACCTTCAGCATGCTGGTCTTCTGCAGTGTGTGGATCTCCTTCATCCCCACCTATCTGAGCACCAAGGGGAAATACATGGTGGCCGTTGAGGTCTTCTCTATTGAGGCTTTCAGTGCTGGACTTCTGGGCTGTATCTTCATTCCCAAATGTTACATTATTCTCCTGAGACCAGAACTTAATGTGAAATGCAATTTAAGCATTCAAAGCAAAAGAAACACTATGTAGTTTAAAAGACAAAATTAAGAATACTTATACACACAAATACACACATATACATATTCATTACATATATACTGATCAATTCATCACTAGAGATGGGTGAATTGATTCTAACGAAATGGAATTCGTTTAGAATTTAAGAAAAACTTTGGTTCTGAACGAAGTCAAAGTTTGGGGGGATTTGTGGGAACGAAGCATGTTTTTAATTGAAAAAATGGCCGCAAGCACATGGCATTACATGGGGCAAAGAACTCTGGGAGGAAGAAATGAACATCCTCAATGACATGTGCAGAGATGAAGCCAATCAGAGACCGTAGGGATTCTGTGATATCACCGCACTATATAAGTCCGGACGCTATGCTCGCTTCTCACACTGCTTTCGTTGAGCCGCTGGTGTAGCTGCTGCAGAGATCTCACACAAAAGAATTTGCTTTTAACAGCGATTTTGGGGAGGTGTCACTGCTTTTATCAGAGACTGCTTCTCTTCCGTTATAATTTTGATTCAGTTTGTGGGGTATTGTAATTGAAGTCCAGGGTGGGTCTAATTCTGCCCCATTTACATTTTAATGCCATCTGGTCAGTTCTGGAGCACATTGAATATCCAAGAGTTGTCTAAGCTTTTGCTTCTGTATTTAGTAAAATACACAGCATTTTAACACGACACATACCAGTTAATTTTTTCCTGATGATTTCTGTAGCGCAATCTATATCCAAGGGTTAATTAAGCGTGTTTGTGCTTTCGTAGTCAGTAAAAGAAACAACATTTTTACAAGACACATACCAGTTAACTTTTGCTGCTGATTTCTGTAGCATAATTTATATCCGAGGGTTAATTAAGCATGTTTGTGCTAATTGTAGTCAGTAAGAGAAACGTGTTTTTTAAAAACCAAAGACGAGGACATTTTTCCTGGTAATTTTTTAGCAAATTTATATCCGAAGGTTAATTAAGTGTGTTTTCTGCTTTTGTATCAGTAAAAATAAATGGCGTTTAAAAAAAGCCACATACCAGTTAATTTTTGGCTGCTGATTTCTGTAGCATAATTTATATCCCAAAGGGGTTTAAATTTAAACGTGTTTGTGCTTTCTTTTTCAGTAAAATACACAGCGTTTTAACACGCCACATACCAGTTAAATTTCCTTTCCGGGTGATCTTTTACGAAATTTCCCGTTTACCCAAAGGGGTTTCCCCCAAACCCCAAAGGGGTTTTTTGTTTGGGGACCCAAAATATCGGGGGCTGGGGCCCCCTTAAGTTTTTCTGAGTAAGGCTGCGTGCACACACCCAATTTTTTAAAGCCCCCTTTTTCAATTTGCAGATGTATTTTTACAGAGAAAAAACTTCGTTTCCTGCCGCAAATTTTTTCAAACACATTCCACATGATCCCTTCCATCTCCTCATTTTTCACTGTAAAATTGGAAATCAGACCTCCCAAATTTGCTTTTCAAAACCACTCACCCCCTGAGACATTGTAATACCAAAACAAATAAGTCACCAAAAAACACTGATACTTTAGAAAAATACAAAGACGACTCAATGTTACAAAAAAAAAACTACTAAAAAACCAAAAAACCCAAAAAACATTACTATTTTAATTTTCAAATAATTCTGCCCAGCCCCAAGATAAAAACGAAACCCCCCACAGGGTGACATCATTGTAAAAAACCACCCCCCAATACAGTGACCATTTTTTTGTAGATACTATTGAAATGTGGGCCCTCACAGAAATATAATGATTACACGCAGTTACATTAGTAAATTACAGGAAAACGTCTCTGAAGATTTTGGGTTTCTCTTTCTCTTTTCTCTATCGCCCAGACGCCCATGACTTCACCCTCCCGCCCCCCAACTCTTCACTGTTAAGGGTACAAAGCAAACATCTTAGATTTCCTCTTTTTTATCAGCACTTCAAATAAATTCCCTATCCTATACAAACTCCCCATCTATAGTGCCTCAAATGGTAAAAATTTAACCCCCCATGTGGGGAAATTTTTTCCCCCCTGAGCCAGGTTGGGCCAATAGTGTTGAGCTTTTTTTATCGACATAGTTGAAATCGGCAAGGTTTTTTATGGTGATCAAAATTTTTCCAGATCTTTGCGATAATTAAGGTTAAAATCGGTGAATCGTATTAAGATCGCCCTTTTTTGGGCGCCCCCCTTAATTTTGGGGGCCAGCAAATAAATTTCCCGAATAGACCCGGGGAGAATTTTGTGGGACGTCATTGATGGGATGTGTTTTGGTTGCGTTTGGGGCCGGAAAAAATCACATGCCCTCCTTACATAAACGGGGCTTTTTCCGTAAACCCCTCAGTTCTCTCAGCTTTCTCATAGGGATAGGACGGGGCGCTCTGCCGGGGCCAAACCTCCAGCAAATTAGTTTTTTTTCTGCACAGAAAAACCCCTTCCACTTTTTAGCGTAAACCTTTCCAAAATTTGGGTTAAATTAAGATTTGAAATTTTATGTAGTTAGCTAGAGAATTTTTTAAAACAGCATCTACCGTGAAAATTTAAAGGGGGTGGGAGCCCGGGGGGGGGGGGGGTTGGGGCCCGCGGGCGAACACAGACAAAACCCATCAAAAAAAAACACTGGATAAAAGTTCCCAAGACTTAGTGTAGACATATAGTGGAAAAATCATTATTATTTAAAAGTTTTTTATTGAAATATTTCCCGGATATTGGGGGGAAACCCGAACTTTTATTGGATACCCATCATTTTTAGTAAATGCGGGCTCTTTGTTTAGGTGCAAAACTCCCCCTTTTATTATCAGTAAAATTTCAGAAAGGGGTTTTATTTTTCCCAATTTTTTCCATTACACCTTTGACTGTTTATATATCGACCCTTGCAGTTATGCAGTTACAAACCACAATCTTTGGGAGTCACACAGGGGTTTTTTTTGCCAAAAATCCGTGTATCATACAAAACAAAAGTTTCTTGTTTTTTTTACTTTTGCGCACCCCGCATTGTTTATTGACCAGCAAACACGTAAATCTTAAAAAACAGCAATTCTAAATTCCCCCACAAATGAATTGAAAGGTGCAAAAAATACCGTTTATTATACCAAAAAATAACATTTCGTTTTTTTGACTTTTTGGGCCCCCCAGCCCTTGTTCATTTACGCGCACCCCCCTAAATCTTAAAACAAACAATACTATATTCACCCCCAGGGTTTAATTTAAAGGGCAAAAAATACCGTTTTAAATTTTAAAAGAAAAAAATAAAAGTTAAACCCGTTTTTTGGGCTTTGCACACCCAAACATTGTTTTATTTACGCAGCAACCACGAAAAACTTTAAAACAATTTATATTTAACCCCCAGGTGAAAATTTAAAGGTGCCAAAAAAAACGTTTAATATACCAAAACAAAAATTACGTGGGGGTTTTTTAATTTTTTCGCACCCAGCATTGTTCCCTTTTACCAGCATCCATGAAAATTAAAAAAAGCAATTCATAATTTACCCAGGTGAATTGAAAAAGGGGCAAAAAAAACCTTTATTATACAAAACATTAAAAGGTTTTCGTGTTTTTTTTACTTTTTCAAAACCCCGCATTGGTTTAATTACGAGCATCCACTTTAAAACTTAAAAAACAATTCTATAAATTTACCACAGGGGGAATTGAAAGGTGAAAAAAAAAACGTTTAAATTTTACCAAAAAATAACATTTTTCCTTTTTTTTTACTTTTTTTCACACCCCCGCCTTGTTTATTGACCGCCAAACCACGTAAAACTTTAAAAAAGCAATTCTATAAATTTACCACAGTGAAATTTAAAAAGGGCAAAAAAAAACCGTTTATTAAACCAAAACATAAAAAATAAAGGGGTTTTTTTTGGGAATTTTTTCCCATCCATTAAATTTTTTTGATAGACACCTTGCAATTAAATTTGAATCCACAATTTTGTTTTTTATTTAAAGGGGGTTTTAGAATAGCTTTTGAATTTCCATCTTTTAAAAAAGAGACTTTCCAAAACTATTCCATAAACCCTTTTCAAAAATTTTTTAAAATTTCCGGGAAAATGGGGCGAAAAAGCAGGTGGTAAGCGAGCAAAAAGGGGGGGGGCACATGGAGGGAAGGTACGAGAGAAGGTGCCCTTCCCCGTTTCTGGGGGACAACACGCCAAAGCCCCCAGATCTCCCGTTCGGACCGTCCCCGGGCCGTCATGCTGGGGCAGGGGCCCTGTGAATCTAAGAAAAGAACATCTCGCCAATCTGTTTCCTTTTAGTGGGGTTTTTGCAAACCTGCAACTAGCAGTCTTAAACCTTTCCCCGTCCCCGCCGTCACGGCCACAAATGTCGTCATCCCGCATCATCAGCATCCGACCAACAAGAAACAGCCCCAAAAGTTTAACTCCGGGACCCACCACTGTGAAAAATCCATTGTCCCGGGGACCCTTTGATGACAAAATGGCGGTGGGGTCAGAAGGATGTTAAAAGATCAAGAAAGGGTGATTTAGTCCCGCTCTGACCCCATTTTCGATGCCATCAAGGGGTGAA